>VMOF01000035.1:61016074-61046074 GCA_011764245.1 Trialeurodes vaporariorum | reverse complement strand
ATATGCTCTGACAGCTCAAAATTTTTTTTATTTCAGTTTTGCTGTTCATTCAAAGCGTTACTTCTAAGCTAACAAACTTTTGAGTTCACTCTTGTTTTGAATTGCTGAAATCCATGGATGGATAGTTTAATTTTTATATCTAATTTTTATATCTTATGATATGTCATTCTCTCAGATGAAAGTTTTTGGTCAATGGATACCCACTCATTTTAAACCTTTAAACCTTTTTTACCTTCACCAGGGATTTAAATTCATCCTCTTTTTTTCTTGTGAGAGTCTTGCATCTTGTGCCATCTTGTGTTGTGCTGTGCTTGTTGATAGACCGTTGAACATGTCTTAATACTTAAGCGCAGTAGAAGTAAAGCGCGTGTCTGCGCATAAAACCTGAGCGCTATCAGACGCCAAATAATTTGAAAAGACCTCTACTTAGTAGTGTCGCATGAAATCTAGCAATGCTGTTTTTCATTCATTTAAATCCATGCACAATTTCACTTATCTAAATGGAAAAAAATGCAGCGTTGCCAGATTGCAGACAACCACACTGCCTCTATTTGTTTTAGGGTGGAAATCACCACTTGGAATTAAATGAAATTAACTCATAAGTTATTAACTTGCAGATTGAGGAGAATAACTAATATTATAACGAAAGTTTCTGCTTCATTTACCAGTCTTAGGTAAGCAGGGTGTTTAAAACAAGATGTACTAGCAAATGCAAATGTTTCTACTGCTAAGGATGCACGCGTAGCGCATAACATTGCTTTGATCCACAAGAATACGCAATGTATCTCAAAAGTCAAAACTTTTGTGTTTGGTAGTACACACACACAAAACTCAGTCTCTGGACTTACGGAGGCAGACCAAAAAGTGCGAGTTGCACTCAAATATTTTAAAGTCTCCCTAGGGTGAGAGTCACAGAGGATGCGAGCAATACTTGCTGCCTGAGGATGCCCCGTGGAGTTTTTTTCCCCAAGTTGTTACGGTGGCGACTAAGGCTCTCCAGAGCTTTAAGCATCAAATGATTCTGAGTGAGACTTTAGAGGAGTCTTACAATCGATTACAAGTGATTAATCAATTTAAAAAACTAACTAATGAACTGAAAGGCAGACTTTTCCGAAACTATCAAATTAATCCCTATATTTTAAATTTTAAAAAAAAAAAAAAAACTTGGTTGCAATTAACCTTGTTTACCGTCTCTGGGGTCTGATTACTTTCCAGGAGGCTGTTATGAAAAATTTTTATCGAAATTCCATCGAGTCGATGATTGAATACCTATGTTTTATTCTTATGGGTGGTGTCATTACGATAGGTTTCCTTCCGATAGAAATCCTCCCATCCCTGCAGAATTTCGACAATGATTTCTGAGCTATCGAAGATTTTCCGCAGAGATGGGAAGGTTAAAGTAACATACCTGCTTGTTTTAGATGAGCTTTTGATTAGAACGCAATTTTTTCCCCCTTTTTGGTAGAAATATTTTAGAAACCTTTTTTTTTCTTTTTTTTTTTTCCCATAAATTTTTTGCTTTGGAATTATGTAATTTCTCTCCTTCCCTTGCCTACTTCCAATGATTTTTTTTTTCCCAAGCAAGAAAAGAAAGCTTTGCTTAGCTCTAGTAATAAGTCAATTCATGAAAAAATCTAGAAGATTTCCACCCTGCATCTGGTATTGCATAACTTTAATTTTAAGGCGTAACATACAATGCCTTCTAGGTTGCATTTTCTTACTTGGCCAGGGCGGCTATCACCACTTGTAATAATGCTGATTACAACAATGATTTGAGAACCATGATACTGCTTCTAAAGTATCAAGGTCTAGCATAAGTGTTCAAATTTAAATAATTTTTGACCTATTTTAACCTGAAGTAGACAAGTGTCGATTTGATCAGAATCCCCCATAGCCATAAATGTAGAAAAGAGACCTGACAGTATTTGCACCTGAGCGAGCCTCTTGTTAGCCGAGATCACAGGTCTCAAAGTTTGTTTTCGGCAACATAATTATCCAGAAACCCAAAATTTAATTTGGGGTCAACTTAAGGCCCTGCCTGTCAGTGGAGACAGCCGCCCATACAAATATTAAAATCTCAATTACTACGGGAGAGGCTGGCTTTAGGAATACCTTAGGTAAACCACAGGAAAACCTTAGGTAAATGAAAAGAATAGTTGGAAAAAAATTTAAAAAAAAAGAAAAAAAAGAAAGGGAAAGAAGACTTGGGCCCCTAACCCAGTTCACAGTTTCTTCACACTCAAATGCATCGATTCACCAATTCAACTCTCCTGAACTCCTCTACTTTTCCCTGAAAAGTCACGGGCCCAAGTCTTCTTTCCCCTTTTATTTTTTCTTCTTTTTGAAATTTATTTTCCAACTATTCTTTTTATTGACCTAAGGTTTTCCTTTTTAACTTGCTGTTACTCACATTGCAAAATCTAAGGAGTTTTGTTGAGGACGGATTTTAGTGAAGCCTTCATTGGAGCGGGTATGCAAATTTGGATGCAGCAAATAATTTATGTCTGGTTTTAACAGAGATAACTAAGCTAAAGAGATATGGCAGAACTGCTCAAAAAATGTTAATCGACTCCCACGAAGTAGGCAAAATGGCATACGATCTGGTGGACCATTTTTGTAAACAATTCTGAAAGTAAACCCAAGTGCGTTCGGCTGGCAGTAAATGACTTTGGACTAAAGTTTTAGTGGTTATTTTTGGGGGTTAAATTTTTCCCCTTTACATTTTCCATCTTTCAACGTGTTTGGAAAGCAAAAAAAATTTAGAAAAGTGTGTGCCTAGAATTTTTTTCCACTAACAGCAGTAATAGCAATGTTTACGAAAAATGGTCCACCAGGTGGTACGCCGTATTGTATCACGGCCTATTTGAAGGCGTTTTATACGATTGTTGATTAACGGTTTTCTAACATGGCGGGGATAGGACTTGCCATATCTCTTTAGCTTAGTAATCTCTGGGTTTTAAGTAGAAAAGAAACCCAGACTTGGCGTTCTTACATTTTAAATGTGGGTACCTTGGAGACCCAACAATAATTGTTGAGTGAGCTGCACTAAAACATACCCAACAGGTGGAGACCTTGAAGTCAGGTCAGAGACTCTTCATAACTCTCTGCCCAAGCACCAGGTAGTGTGGACCAAACTCTAACAATGAAATCTTATGGATGTAAACCCTTGAGACGTAAGATTTGATGTACCTACTTACCTGAGTTTCATGGACAGCAAAGGTTCAACCTCTCTGCCTCTCTCTATGCTGATTCCAAAGGGAAGAATAAGACGACCAATAAATAGCTTGGTCATTTGTCTTACCCTCTTAGAACAATAAGGATTGACAAACAAATGCTGAGGGGAGAGTGCCTGGCAAACAGTCTTATAATCTAGGTATAGGTAAATATTATTGTTTGTGGACATATAAATTACTTTGCGTTGAACATTTCTCCGAGTGTAAGCAAATGTCTGCGCATAAAGCCTAAGAGTTGTCAAACGCCCCAAAAAATTTGAAAATACCTCTACTCAGTGGCATCGCATGGTAGGTATCTAGCAATGCTGCATTTCATTCATTTAAATCCATGCAAAATATCACTTAGAGAGAGTGCACCATGCAAGTCCTATAGTTCAACCTCTTCAATACATCTGAATGGATAAAAAAGCAACGTTGCCAGATTGCAGACAACCACACTGCCTCTACTTATTTAAGGGTGGAAATCACCACTTGCAATTAAATAAAAAAAAACTCATAAGTTAATTAACTTGCAGTTTGAGGAAAATGCCTCAGATGTAACAAAAGTTTCTGTTTCAAATACCAATCTTTGGTAAGTAGGGTGATTGACAAGGCGTACTAGCTAACGCAAATATTTTGACCTCTAAGAATACAAACGAAGCGCATAATGTTGCTTTGACTCCCTGAGAATTTCCAACATATCTCCAAAGTTAAAACTTTTTTTGTCTGGTAATATGCACACAAATGAACTCAGTCTCTGGACTTACTTAGGCAGACCAAATTATACTTATGTGCGAGTTGCACTTAAATACTTAAAAGTTTACCTAGGGTGAGAGCCACAGAGGATGCTAGAAATACTTGCTGCCTGCAGATTGCCTGTGGAGTTGTTTTCCCTAGTTCTTACAGCGGTGGCTAAGGCTCCAGAGCTTTCAGCACAGAATACTCTAATCAGAACGGAAACTCTAATTCATTTTGAAACCTTATTTACTTCGGGCCGCCATGTTCGAAATTGAGTATCTTCGGCAATCTTCGGCAGATCTTCGGCAACTGGCCGAGTTGTGATTTGGGTTTTATAGCCTGAAAAAAACATGTCCGCCATCTTGAGAAGTGAGTAAGCACAGTTGCCAGTTTGTGCTGGTAAATTCCAAATCTTGTTTCCATTGGCTCTTATGGGAGTTTCCCTTCTGATTGTATTATTCTGTGCTTTCAGCATCAAATGATTCCACTGAGTGAGACTTTAGAGGAATCTTACAATTGATTACAAGTGATTATCAATTTACAAACTAACTGATGAACTGAAAAGCAGGTTTCCAGGTAACTATCAAATTAACACGTGTTATTTTTTAAGAAAACTTACTTGCGACAAACTTCATTTACCGTCTCTGGGGTCTGATTACTTTTCAGCGGGCTGATTATAAACAATTGTATAGTAATGCTATTCAGTCAATGATCACATACATGTTAATCTTCTGGGTGGTGTTATTGCGTTAGGTTTCATTCCGATAGAAACCCTTCCATCTCGATTGAAACCCTTCCATCTCTGCAGAAATTCACCAATGATCCTCAGCTATCCGAGAATTTCCGCAGAGGTGGGATGGTTTCTATACGGATTAAACCTATCGGAATGATACCACCCATGAGATAACACGTACTTGATTGATCATCGACTCAATGGCGTTACGATACAATCATTTATAATCAGCCTGCTGAGGGATTATGTCACGGCGAATGAAATTTCTTAACTTACTTGCGTTTTCTCTGAAGTAGCATAAGCTTGAAGCAAATTGCTCACGGATGTAATACAATGAATAGTTTAAAATTGATAAGCGCTTGGACTAGAAAGACACAATAAAAATAAACAGTCCCCAAACAGTATCTAGCAGGATGTCATTCAAAAAATAACACGTTGAAAGCACTGCACACTTGGGCCCACCTAGTTACGACCCGTCAACTACCTTGGTTTCCTATGTCTCGCTGTGCTTTAAGTTTAATGACTCCTTCGACACTTTCATGAGTGATAAAACTGCAATGGGTACCCTATAATTCATAAGGCAAGAGGTGAGACTGTCAATCAATAATAATAATAAAACCTGAGTATTAATTGTCGTTGCCACAGTGAGCGGAAAATATAAACGATCAATCAGACATTTTTTTTCTGGAACAATCTGTTTCTAACTCTCACAAGGCAAAACGAGGATGGATTGAAGTTACCCAGAGAGGAGTATAACTCTGAAAAGGAAAATTTTGGTCTCCGCTAAACCCACAGGTTTCGTTCGAAGAGAGGGTGACTAGTCAGAAGATCAAAAACATACACTCAGTCAATAGACTTCAGCAATGTTTCGGCGAATCAAAACAAGAGTGAAATTGAACGTTTATTTGCTTCGAAAGAAAGGAAGAACAGAAATAGACTTAACATATGTGAGACATGCCCGACATAAATGATGATTGCGAGTTTGAGAGGATGAGAGCTGGAGCTGCAAGCTGCAATAAGAAAGTATATAACCTAACTTTACCTAACAATCGTTGCAACTTGCAAACGACAAACCAAAATCCTACCCCCCATCTTTGAAATTTGCGATCTAGCTTTTCTCAACCTGACATCCGTTTTTTTCCGATAACTTTCTTATTTTGGGAATGAAATCGAGCCTACTTGGCAAAAGCACGTTCCCTTTAATTTCAAAGATTGCATCCGTACCAACGATTCTTAATTACAAGCCATGGTCATTGCTGTAGCCTTGGCTAAAGAATGGTCTTAAAAACAGCAAATTTCGACGGTTATTTTTTTATCTCGCCCCTTTTAAAACTTATCGAAACAGATTTTCCTTCAAAAGCGAGCATCCTGACGACAAGCCGGTTCTTTTGGTACCAAGCATTAATGTTTCGTGCAGTAGTTGCCTGGATAATGATGTCAGAATGTGGAGTACCGCGAGATGCCATTCTTGAGCGATTTACCCTAATAAATAAGGGTTTTTGGACGATTTCTCTTCCAAATCTAACTAATAAAAAAATTCCTTCGGATACGCACTGCTTCATGACATGCGGATTCCGAATATATACAACACTTGAGGGTTTTGTTCTACGGTTTACTCGGAAACCGTGTCAAACCGGCCGAATTTCCATGAAATGCCATGAAATGAGCTGATGCGTGTATAATAAGTGTTCACGGTGCTCTCCCAGGTTGCGTTTTCTGACTTGGCCTGGGCGGCTACCGCCACTTCTGATTTAGAAATTTATTTATCAAATGAAAATACGAACGACTTCGCTGATGTAAGATCAAAAACGCACTTAAGAGTAGATGATCATAAGATGTAAATGTTCAGCGATGAAAGCCAAACTTCCGAGAACTGATCCAATGACGAGGAAAATAAATGCGAATTGTAAATCGTGCAAACTGAAAGCTCGACGGATTTTCTTTTCAGCGTTAATGGGTTTGTAGAAGTGACTCGAATAGACTCCATCGTTTATTAGCGTATTAATTATGCCGGCTTCCATAAATGAGTCAAAACTTTGTTAAATACCTCAAAATAGAAAGAATATTTTGGGACGAAGTAAAATAACAGATATGACATGATACACTCCTTAACATTATGGAAGTCGTAATCAACTTCGAATTCGAATTCGAGTCCAGTGACGAAGCTCGCAAAACTCACACCCTTCTTGCGCGAAGAGGATTGTTGCATATACATCATAAGCGCATTCTCAGTCAATACAGGGTGTTGAAAAACTGTTCCCGAATATTTCAGGGGCGGATTCTACGGGTCAAAACAAGACTTTTTCCGCCTATAAACATGTGCCCGAAAATAACCCCCTTTTGAGTTACAGCCCCCTCAAGTTTTAAAAAATTTTCGGTTTTTTTGGAATAGCGACCATTATAATGAACCAAATGTCCTAAAAATTGGTGTCCCTAAGTAATTTTACGTGTAGAATCCGTTAATGACCTCGAGAAATTCAGAAACTGAGCCTGACTGCTTACTTTTCACGCAACATTGTACCTTTAACGACACACATATTATGATACGGATTAAAAATTTGAAGAATAATAACCGAAATCAGATGCAAAAAACCCTTGAAAGAATTTTGGTCCTCCTCTTTTCTTTCGATACGATGCATTCGAAGCGAGATAATCGCTTCATAGTGTGGAAAAGTCAGCGCTTTTACCGCATGAAAAGTGGCAGAGAGTATGCAACCCGCCTCTCCGCTGCCTCTTCGGGCCGGCGCACAGTGTGTAATTTTGGCAATCTAGCGCCCGAAAACCTCCAAAAAGTATATTGGCAGATCATTGAAAGAATATCTAAGATTGACAAATTAGAAGTACAAGGAGCAAGAAAATAGCATCATATGACCATAAAGCACCTTTTAAAGGGTAGGGGAGTCCTCAAATTCATCAAATTTAGTGAACACGATTCATACATCAGCCGGCGAATCTCAGAAACACAAGGGAAAAAAACAATAAACATAGATAGATTCAAATGAAATTTTCGCATGATACCTCAAAAATACTCGACTTTCCAATGTATCAAAAGAAAGCTGAAATTCTCTACTTGCTTTATCTGGAAAGACATTCTGCGAATTTTTGCGATTTTAAAAGTTGCGAGCATAAAAGTGAACGTCATAATCGATCGGTTTTTTCTGCAAATCTGAGAAATGTAAAATAAACCGTAAACATGGATAGATTCAGATGAGAATTTCGCACGATGTACTCAAAAATACTCGATTTTCCTTTGTATTAATAGAAAGCTGAGAGTCTCTGCTTTCTTTATCTGGAAAGACATCCTGCGAATTTTTGCGATTTTAGAAGTTGCGAGCATAAATAAAAGGCAAAGTTGATCTGTTAGTTCTGTGCTTCTCAGAAACGCACTATTAAAAAACAAGTAAACATCATTAGATTCAGATGAGAATTTCGCATGATGTACTCAAAAATACTCGATTTTCCTTTGTATTAACAGAAAGCTGAGAGTCTCTACTTTCTTTATCTGGAAAGACATCCTGCGAATTTTTGCGATTTTCTAAGTTGCGAGCATAAACATGAACGTCATAATCGATCGGTTTTTTCTGCAAATCAGAGAAATGTAAAATAAACCGTAAACTTGGTTAGATTCAGATGAGAATTTCGCATGATGTACTCAAAAAAACTCAATTTTCCTTTATACTAGAAGAAAGCTGAGAGTCTCTGCTTTTTTTATCTGGAAAGACATCCTGCGAATTTTTGCGATTTGAAAAGTTGCGAGCATAAATAGAAGGCAAAGTTGATCTGTTAGTTCTGTGCTTCTCAGAAACGCACTATTAAAAAACAAGTAAACATCATCAGATTCAGATGAGAATTTCGCATGGTGTACTAAAAAATAATCGATTTTCCTTTGTATAAAAAGAAAGCTGAGAGTCTCTACTTTCTTTATCTGGAAAGACATCCTGCGAATTTTTGCGATTTTCAAAGTTGCGAGCGTAAAAGTGATCTCATAATCTATCCATGTTTTCGGTTTATTTTACATTTCTCAGATTTGCAGAAAAAACCGATCGATTATGACGTTCACGTTTATGCTCGCAACTTTGAAAATCGCAAAAATTCGCAGGATGTCATTCCAGATAAAGAAAGTAGAGACTCTCAGCTTTCTTTTAATACAAAGGAAAATCGAGTATTTTTGAGTACATCATGCGAAATTCTCATCTGAATCTAATGATGTTTACTTGTTTTTTAATACTGCGTTTCTGAGAAGCACAGAACTAACAGATCAACTTTGCCTTCTATTTATGCTCGCAACTTCTAAAATCGCAAAAATTCGCTGGATGTCTTTCCAGGTAAAGAAAGTAGAGACTCTCAGCTTTCTGTTAATACAAAGGAAAATCGAGTATTTTTGAGTACATCATGCGAAAATTACATTTGAATCTATGTATGTTTCTTGTTTTTTTCCCTTGTGTTTCTGAGATTCGCCGGCTGATGTGTGATTCGTGTTTACTAAATTTGATGAATTTGAGGACTCCCCTACCCTTTAAAAGGTGCTTTATGGTCATATGATGCTATTTTCTTGCTCCTTGTACTTCTAATTTGTCAATCTCAGATATTCTTTCAATGATCTGCCAATATACTTTTTGGAGGTTTTCGGGCGCTAGATTGCCAAAATTACACACTGTGCGGCGGGGCGCGGCCGCTATGGTAAAAGCGCTGACTTTTCCACACTGTGCAGCGATTATCTCGCTTAAAACGGCGCGTCGTATCGAAAGAAACAACGAGGACTAAAAATCTCTCTAAGAGTGAAGCATCTGATTTGGGTAATTTGTCTTCAAATTTTTAATCCATGACATAAAATTCGTGGCGTTAAAGGTAAGTACAAGATTGCGTGGAAAGTACATACAGTCAGGCTCAATTTCTCAATTTCTCGAGGTCTTTAATGGATTCTACACGTAAAATTACTCGAGGACACCGCAATGGAGCTGTTGCAAACTTTTGCTACAGGCTTATTAATAGTTGATTATGGGGTAATACCCTGTAAAAATAACAATTAGCTCACTAAAAAATCACGAAATCCACTCCTAAACTCACAAAATGCTTTTAAAACGCGAGACCGTAATGGCGGCCGGGGCCGCGGTTTGCATTGAGTTTCCCTATCTTCAATCAGCGCCATCTACAGGAGGTAGTCTCGCAACACCACACAAGAAGAAGAAGAAGCACACAATTGACATAAGAAACCCGCGGCCTCGGCTGCCATTACGGTCTCGCGTTTAAAAGCATTTTGTGAGTTTAGGAGTGGATTTCGTGATTTTTTAGTGCGCTAATCGTTATTTTTACAGGGTATTACCTCATAATCAACTATTAATAAGCCTGTAGCAAAAGTTTGCAACAGCTCCATTCACAGAGGCAGCCATGATCGAAATCTCTTATGGACGTTTTTCACACAGGCTCGGTTTTTTTTTTTTTTTTTTTTTTTTTTTTTTTTTTTTTTTTTTTAAAACCTTTGAATTTTTAAAAAGAAATTGTGACAAACTCATTTGAGACTGGTTATAAACGAAAGTGCAAGTGTTTTAGAGCGGCTACCTGGACACAGAAATCGAATTAACTGTTTCTTCTGGAAGGATTTGCACGATAAAGAAACTGACACATAACAGGAATATGCAAAATTGTCTCACCTGTCACCTGCACCTGTGTAGTTGTATTAGAACTCTGCGTCTAGATAGGCAGATACCTACTCCCAAACACTCGCGCTACTATAGTTTAAAACCAATTTCCATTGGATTAATAACAACTTTTGATTTAAGGTTTAAATATTGTGAGGCGAACAAACCAAATTCAGATCGCCCATGTTGTCACACTTTGATGTAGGATTTACAACATGTATGGAGCCCGCTACCACTATATCTCGTTGATAGGTACATGAGGAGAGCCCGACAGTGAAATAGTGTACGTCTACTCACGCTGTCCTAAATCCTTCCACCCATAGTAGTCAGGGGAAAATAGGGTTTGACCCGGAATAAATTGCAACAGAAGCTTTTATGGCTGGAAGTTGCTCATTGGTACTATCTAAAGAACATATAAAAAGTTCGCCAAAATCCGAGTATGGGAAAGGGGGTTTTGCCCCCCTTTTTACCCCAAATTAGAGGATTTTTACGTCTTTTTTCACGGTTTTCCTCAATTTGCGCCAAAACTACCACTCCAACGCAAAAATTGGACTGGACTAATTTTACAGAGGGTAAAATTTCCTACAAGATGGTTTAATCAGATCAAAATTTCAGTCACCCGGAGGGCGAGAAACAGTTGATTTTCATTTCGCGGAAATTCGAGAATTCGCGGAAAAAACGGGTTTTCGGCGATTGCTCGAGTAACTTGACTTCCGCAGCAACGAATGCGGAATAACCGTATTCTAGACACCAAATAAGTATTAAAGGGGTCTATATTGAATATAATGGAGGTGCAGAGGGACCAAGGTCCCACTTGATCCCCCCCCCTGACCCGACTCTCAATACAGAATGAATAGAGCACAAATTCTCCATTAAGTGTGAAGTAATTCACTTTTTTCTCGCCAAATGTCTTGTTCATTTTTTGCCCTTGCGTATTTGGACCAACTACCCCCCCCCCCCCCCCCCTTAAGAGGCCTGGCATTCGTGAATGCTCAATTTACCTCATTTTTCCGGGGAGAAACATTCACTTTTTTGACCAAGTAGGAATCACCATGGTTTTGGCAACCGCTACAAACGTCGCGTCAGTACATGGCAAACCAATTTTTGCAGCTGCAATGCATGGTGTCACACTGTTTCTAACCTTTACGGTGGTCGACTGATGAAAGAACTTAAGGAGCAGAAGGGCGAAGGCCTATCCGTGAGTCTAGGTAGATATTTTTTGCACTCGGTGATCCATCCCCATGACTCATTAGATGGCATCCAGGCCCAGGTCGTTTGTGCCCATCCACTCCTGAATTTGAAAGTAAGCTCGCTAAGAGTGATACTTGATGACGGCTGTTGGAGTGGGTGGTAATTTTTCCGGTTTGACGAAAGTCTTGGTTGAGGCGACCTTTCATTTACAGAGACGAAAACGCAGAAGCTCTATTGTATCGTCTTTTCTGGCTCCATAAAATTGAAGAATCACCAATCTACCTGCATTTTCAATATCCGAATGGGTTTTCTTCGGGGCACAAAATACATCAGCTCATTTTTGCAGCTCTCCATGAACTGTTACAATTCATTTATAAGGGGCAATTTTGCCAATTCCAAAAATGTGCGATGTTGAGTCACGGCCTATGAAGCACGGAGGAAAAGAAGACTCTCGTAAAGATCGGCTCCAACTAACTATTGCATTTTATGCACTTACCTACGTCATGTTTTTATGTTTTTTTGGCGTTGAATGTCACTTTTTAAGTGCACTTGAAAACTGCAATCTAAGGATCTATTTAGCAATAACATAAAGTAAAGATCTGAATCTTCACCAATGGGGCTGTTGCACACTTTTGCTGTAAGCGATTTAATAGTCGATTCTGGTGTAAAAACCACCAAAACTAATGATGGCGGAACTAAAAACTTCCGAAATCTAAGTACTCCTAAACTCAAGAAACGCTTTTATTAACGAGGGCGTAATGGTGGCGGAGGGCAGTAATAATGGGTGATTCCTATCTTGATTTCGTCACTCTCTCTATGCTGACAAGGATAATTCACAGAGTAATTTAATTAGTCATCAGAGTATAGTGATCCACATCCGATGAATGGTACCGAGACACCTAGTGACACCGGTGTCACATGAAAGTCGTATCTTATTGGTCACTTCTATGCTGGAGTTACAGTATTGTTAGATGTAAATCTCCCATTATTACTGCACTCAGTCACCATCACGCTCGCGAAAATAAAAGCGTCTATTGAGTTTAGGAGTAGATTTCGGAAGTTTTTAGTGCTGACATCGTAATTTTTGGAAGTTGTTACGGCCATAGAAGAAACAAGATTTGACGCCTTTGTTGATAATGTCTATAGGTCTGCTTTCATAGGCCGTGACTCAACATCGCACATTTTTGGAATTGGCAAAATTGCCCCTTATAAATGACTTGTAACAGTATTGGAGAGCTGCAAAAATGTGC
Source organism: Trialeurodes vaporariorum (assembly GCA_011764245.1). Classification (NCBI taxonomy): domain Eukaryota; kingdom Metazoa; phylum Arthropoda; class Insecta; order Hemiptera; family Aleyrodidae; genus Trialeurodes; species Trialeurodes vaporariorum. The sequence goes on along the minus strand of VMOF01000035.1, from coordinate 61,033,311 downwards.
TGATGTATTTTGTGCCCCGAAGAAAACCCATTCGGATATTGAAAATGCAGGTAGATTGGTGATTCTTCAATTTTATGGAGCCAGAAAAGACGATACAATAGAGCTTCTGCGTTTTCGTCTCTGTAAATGAAAGGTCGCCTCAACCAAGACTTTCGTCAAACCGGAAAAATTACCACCCACTCCAACAGCCGTCAAGTATCACTCTTAGCGAGCTTACTTTCAAATTCAGGAGTGGATGGGCACAAACGACCTGGGCCTGGATGCCATCTAATGAGTCATGGGGATGGATCACCGAGTGCAAAAAATATCTACCTAGACTCACGGATAGGCCTTCGCCCTTCTGCTCCTTAAATTCTTTCATCAGTCGACCACCGTAAAGGTTAGAAACAGTGTGACACCATGCATTGCAGCTGCAAAAAATTGGTTTGCCATGTACTGACGCGACGTTTGTAGCGGTTGCCAAAACCATGGGTGATTCCTACTTGGTCAAAAAAGTGAATGTTTCTCCCCGGAAAAATGAGGTAAATTGAGCATTCACGAATGCCAGGCCTCTTAAAGGGGGGGGGGGGGGGTAGTTGGTCCAAATACGCAAGGGCAAAAAATGAACAAGACATTTGGCGAGAAAAAAGTGAATTACTTCACACTTAATGGAGAATTTGTGCTCTATTCATTCTGTATTGAGAGTCGGGTCAGGGGGGGGGGGGGATCAAGTGGGACCTTGGTCCCTCTGCACCTCCATTATATTCAATATAGACCCCTTTAATACTTATTTGGTGTCTAGAATACGGTTATTCCGCATTCGTTGCTGCGGAAGTCAAGTTACTCGAGCAATCGCCGAAAACCCGTTTTTCCGCGAATTCTCGAATTTCCGCGAAATGAAAATCAACTGTTTCTCGCCCTCCGGGTGACTGAAATTTTGATCTGATTAAACCATCTTGTAGGAAATTTTACCCTCTGTAAAATTAGTCCAGTCCAATTTTTGCGTTGGAGTGGTAGTTTTGGCGCAAATTGAGGAAAACCGTGAAAAAAGACGTAAAAATCCTCTAATTTGGGGTAAAAAGGGGGGCAAAACCCCTTTCCCATACTCGGATTTTGGCGAACTTTTTATATGTTCTTTAGATAGTACCAATGAGCAACTTCCAGCCATAAAAGCTTCTGTTGCAATTTATTCCGGGTTAGCCCCTTATTTGAGCTATTTTCCCCTGACTATAGACTACAAACGAATATTCATAAACTTAAGCGCGCGCTACGCGCCTTCTAAAAGAGTGATATGCAACTCTCAGTACCTATGTAAGTACTTGCAGTCAAAGAGACTTGAAGGCACGGGCAAGAAAATGCGACGATATTCATTCTTCTCGAATATTTTTGTTCATATACCTCACGCGAGATAGTATGACTATATTTCCGCAATTTTGTTCAACAAGAATATGTATTTTAAACATTTCTAACTCATTCACGTGTTCCTTTAGCGTTCATTAAAACGCAAAATACGAACTCGGCCGCGAACTCATGACTAATCTCTCTGGGCTAGATAAGCTTAAAATTTCACAACACAGTCATCATTTTATCAAACTTTCCGAGATGATGCTTGAGCCCCGCAGAGCCACCGATGACAATATTGCCCCTTGTGGAGGATCTAAAATCTTCGTGCCCCCCTCCCCCCCACCCACTTGCATAAGTCACGAGACGCTACCGCAATATCCAATGAAAATAAAATCATCCAACTATGTCCCCAAAGGAACGCCCCCCCCCCCCAATCTCACTACTCCTCCTTGAAGAGTTCACAGTTAAGTTTCATTGACATTTAATCACTTAAATACTTGAATTTGAGGCAGAAATCAGGCATTCAAAATGGTAGAATTCACCAAAAAGTCGATTCAGTGGCGTTTCGTGCAATGTGGCAACAATGGATTCTCTCCAAAGGTTCAAAAGGTTCTATCCGCAGGGTGTCGATTGAAAAAGGATCCTGGCTGAATATCTCGAGAACGGTTCCGAATTTTGAAAATCAATGAAACACATGTCCGATTATTTCGAGGAGAACATTTTTCAAGGGGGTGCCGATTTCGGGGCGCCCCCCTGAATTCAATACTTCAAGTGAGGACCCTCATTTTTCTTAGATGATTGGAAAGAGGATCAAATTCTAAGCCTTTTCGACTAAAACCACTAGTCGATATCCTTTTGCGTTTTCGATCAATCGAAGGTCAAAGTTTGATATAGACCCATTTTCAAAAATTCGTAACACCCCATTGAAGGATCCTATAATAAATGTTGGGTCTGAAATGCTTTAAAGAGGAAGCAATTTTCAGAAAAAAATACGTCTTCTCCAAAAACTTTACTTGAAGGTCGCTTTTAAGCCCCTATTTTTTTAAAATACCAAAATTTTCGGAGGCTGCAAAAAAAGAACGACTTCAAAATTCAGAAAACGCCTTAGTATGGGTTTCATTAACCGTTTTCCCTGGCCACCGATTTTCACGCGATTTTTCAAGGCGGGGGGCGGGCGGGAGGAATTTTTCGATTATCAAGAGTTTTATTCCCCAACCCCCACTTCCTGTGGGGGCCCGAAAATGGTTTACGGCCCACCAAACGAAAGGTCTGCTCGTAAGTCCGTTTTCCCATTTCAAATTACATTGACGGTGCCCCAGAAGAGCAGAGGGGACGGTTTGAGAGCCCTGCACCTTCGTCAGCGAGTGAAAGCCCACCAAAACGATAGGTCTGCTCGTAAGTCCGTTTTCCCATTTCAAATAACGTTGGCGGTGCCCCGGAAGAGCAGAGGGGGCGTTTTGAGAGCCCTGCGCCTTGACAGTGATTAAAAGCCCTCCAAAACAACAGGTCTGCTCGTAAGTCCGTTTTCCATTTAAAATTACATTGACGGTGCCCCGGAAGAGCAGAGGTGACGTTTTGAGAGCCCTGAACCTTGTAAGCGATTAAAAGCCCACCAAAACGACATGTCTGCTCGTAAGTCTGTTTCCCCTTTTAAAATTACATTGACGGTGCCCCGGAAAAGCAGAGGTGACGTTTTGAGAGCCCTGCGCCTTCTCATCGATTAAAAGCCCACCAAAACGACAGGTCTGCTCGTTAGTCTGTTTCCCCTTTTAAAATTACATTGACGGTTGCCCCGGAAAAGCAGAGGTGACGTTTTGAGAGCCCTGCGCCTTCTCATCGATTAAAAGCCCACCAAAACGACAGGTCTGCTCGTTAGTCCGTTTGCCCATTTCAAATAACGTTAGCGGTGCCCCGGAAGAGCAGAGGTGACGTTTTAGCGATTAAAAGGCCACCAAAACGACAGGTCTGCTCGTAAGTCCGTTTTCCAATATCAAATTACATTGACGGTGCCCCGGAAGAGCAGAGGGGACGGTTTGAGAGCCCTGCACCTTCGTCAGCGAGTGAAAGCCCACCATAACGATAGGTCTGCTCGTAAGTCCGTTTTCCCATTTCAAATAACGTTGGCGGTGCCCCGGAAGAGCAGAGGGGGCGTTTTGAGAGCCCTGCGCCGTGACAGTGATTAAAAGCCCCAAAACGACAGGTCTGCTCGTAAGTCCGTTTTCCATTTAAAATTACATTGACGGTGCCCCGGAAGAGCAGAGGTGATGTTTTGAGAGCCCTGCGCCTTCTCATCGATTAAAAGCCCACCAAAACGACAGGTCTGCTCGTTAGCCCGTTTGCCCATTTCAAATAACGTTAGCGGTGCCCCGGAAGAGCAGAGGTGACGTTTTAGCGATTAAAAGGCCACCAAAACGACAGGTCTGCTCGTAAGTCCGTTTTTCCATTTAAAATTACATGGACGGTGCCCCGGAAGATCAGAGGGGGCGTTTTGAGAGCCCTGAACCTTGTCAGCGATTAAAAGGCCCCCTAAACCACAGGTCAGCTCGTAAGTCCGTTTTCCCATTTAAAATTACATTGACGGTGCCCCGGAAGAGCAGAGAGGGCGTTTTGAGAGCCCTGCGCCTTGTCAGTGATTAAAAGGCCACCGAAAAGACAGGTCTGCTCGTAAGTCCGTTTTCCATTTAAAATTACATTGACGGTGCCCCGGAAGAGCAGAGGGGACGGTTTGAGAGCCCTGCACCTTCGTCAGCGAGTGAAAGCCCACCATAACGATAGGTCTGCTCGTAAGTCCGTTTTCCCATTTCAAATAACGTTGGCGGTGCCCCGGAAGAGCAGAGGGGGCGTTTTGAGAGCCCTGCGCCTTGACAGTGATTAAAAGCCCTCCAAAACGACAGGTCTGCTCGTAAGTCCGTTTTCCATTTAAAATTACATTGACGGTGCCCCGGAAGAGCAGAGGTGACGTTTTGAGAGCCCTGCGCCTTCTCAGCGATTAAAAGCCCACCAAAACGACAGGTCTGCTCGTAAGTCCGTTTCCCCTTTTAAAATTACATTGACGGTGCCCCGGAAAAGCAGAGGTGACGTTTTGTGAGCCCTGCGCCTTCTCATCGATTAAAAGCCCACCAAAACGACAGGTCTGCTCGTTAGTCTGTTTCCCCTTTTAAAATTACATTGACGGTTGCCCCGGAAAAGCAGAGGTGACGTTTTGAGAGCCCTGCGCCTTCTCATCGATTAAAAGCCCACCAAAACGACAGGTCTGCTCGTTAGCCCGTTTGCCCATTTCAAATAACGCTAGCGGTGCCCCGGAAGAGCAGAGGTGACGTTTTAGCGATTAAAAGGCCACCAAAACGACAGGTCTGCTCGTAAGTCCGTTTTCCCATTTAAAATTACATGGACGGTGCCCCGGAAGAGCAGAGGGGGTGTTTTGAGAGCCCTGAACCTTGTCAGCGATTAAAAGGCCACCAAAACGACAGGTCTGCTCGTAAGTCCGTTTTCCATTTAAAATTACATTGACGGTGCCCCGGAAGAGCAGAGAGGGCGTTTTGAGAGCCCTGCGCCTTGTCAGTGATTAAAAGGCCACCGAAAAGACAGGTCTGCTCGTAAGTCCGTTTTCCATTTAAAATTACATTGACGGTGCCCCGGAAGAGCAGAGGGGACGGTTTGAGAGCCCTGCACCTTCGTCAGCGAGTGAAAGCCCACCACAACGATAGGTCTGCTCGTAAGTCCGTTTTCCCATTTCAAATAACGTTGGCGGTGCCCCGGAAGAGCAGAGGGGGCGTTTTGAGAGCCCTGCGCCTTGACAGTGATTAAAAGCCCTCCAAAACGACAGGTCTGCTCGTAAGTCCGTTTTCCATTTAAAATTACATTGACGGTGCCCCGGAAGAGCAGAGGTGACGTTTTGAGAGCCCTGCGCCTTCTCAGCGATTAAAAGCCAACCAAAATGACAGGTCTGCTCGTAAGTCCGTTTTCCATTTAAAATTACATTGACGGTGCCCCGGAAGAGCAGAGGGGACGGTTTGAGAGCCCTGCACCTTCGTCAGCGAGTGAAAGCCCACCATAACGATAGGTCTGCTCGTAAGTCCGTTTTCCCATTTCAAATAACGTTGGCGGTGCCCCGGAAGAGCAGAGGGGGCGTTTTGAGAGCCCTGCGCCTTCTCATCGATTAAAAGCCCACCAAAACGACAGGTCTGCTCGTTAGCCCGTTTGCCCATTTCAAATAACGTTAGCGGTTCCCCGGAAGAGCAGAGGTGACGTTTTAGCGATTAAAAGGCCACCAAAACGACAGGTCTGCTCGTAAGTCCGTTTTCCCATTTCAAATTACATGGACGGTCCCCCGGAAGAGCAGAGGGGGCGTTTTGAGAGCCCTGAACCTTGTCAGCGATTAAAAGGCCACCAAAACGACAGGTCAGCTCGTAAGTCCGTTTTCCCATTTAAAATTACATTGACGGTCCCCCGGAAGAGCAGAGAGGGCTTTTTGAGAGCCCTGCGCCTTGTCAGTGATTAAAAGGCCACCGAAAAGACAGGTCTGCTCGTAAGTCCGTTTTCCATTTAAAATTACATTGACGGTGCCCCGGAAGAGCAGAGGTGACGTTTTGAGAGCCCTGCGCCTTCTCAGCGATTAAAAGCCAACCAAAATGACAGGTCTTCTCGTAAGTCCGTTTTCCCATTTAAAATTACATTGACAGTGCCCCGGAAGATATCGATATTTTTTTGCGTTTTCGATCAATCGAAGGTCAAAGTTTGATATGGACCCATTTTCAAAAATTCGTAACACCCCATTGAAGGATCCTATAAAAAATGTTGGGTCTAAAATGCTTTAAAGAGGAAGTAATTTTCAGAAAAAAATACGTCTTCTCCAAATACTTTATTTGAAGGTCGATTTTAAGCCCCTACTTTTTTAAAATACCAAAATTTTCGGAGGCTGCAAAAAAAGAACGACTTCAAAATTCAGAAAACGCTTAAGTATGGGTTTCATTAATTGTTTTCCCTGGCCACCGATTTTCACGCGCCCCGAAGGCGGGGGGGCGGGAGGAATTTTTCTATTATGAAGAGTTTTATCCCCCACCCCCACTTCCTGTGGGGGCCCGAAAATGGTTTTCTTTGAAATTAATGAAACCCTCGTGCTTTGGCGTTTTCTGAATTTTGAAGTCGTTTCTTTTCTTTCAGCCTCTGAAAATGTTGACATTTTTTAAAAAAAAATTAGAGGCTCAAAAGAACCCTTTCAAGTGAACTTTTTGGAGATGACATAAGTTTTTCGAAAAGTGTTTGCTTTTTAAAGCATCTTAGAAACAAAATTTTTAAATTTGGATCATTAAATGGGCAGTTACAATTTTTTAAAAAAGGGTCCGCGTCAAACTTTGAATTTCGATATATCGAAGAAAAGATACCGACTTCTGGTTTGCGTCGAAAGTCTTGGAATTTATTATCTTTCCAATCATCTGATTAAAATCGGGGATCCTCATTTGTAGTCTATAGTATTGGATTTAGGGGTGGTACCTCCCCCTGGGAATCCGCCCCCCAGAGGTACCCCCTTGAGAGATTTTCCCCTCGAAAAAATCGATGGATACACATTAATTGAAAGCTCTTGTAAACAGAAATTATTCAGCACATATGAACAGTCAAAATATTGATTTGGGCGGAAATTATGGGACTTTAAAGGTTTGGACCTTAGGCTCCCCTCTCTCCATCTGCAGTGGACCAAAATTAAAGAAAATGGCGTGTTAAAACGTACCTTTCTCAAAGAGGTCTATCGACCCTGAATTTATGAGATTTTTTGAGGATAGCCCATTCCTGATGGGAGTTGGATCAACCTCTTTCTGTTTTACGTGGGTGCCACAACACATGCCCTCAAACACTAAATAGCAAATAAATTGTAATGAACAGAATTACAATCATATCATGGCACGCTTTACCAATACATAAATTGTATTGGAGATCCTCTGCTTGTTGTTTTTTGTTTTTTTCAAAACTTTGGAAGGCTCTAGCTGAGAAGAGAAACATTTGCAGCACATATTCATACAGAAAAATAAAGTCTTACATGATGACCCCAAAAATACAATCCATAAGTTTGGCACTCAAGAGTTGAAACACCGAGTTCTCGGTATTTTGCTCCCTCCCCCCTGCCCCCTTCAGAAATGACAACATCTTGACTATGCAAAATTTTACATCACACTTTGACTATACGGATATTTTCTTTCACCCTTTTTTCAACGAAAAAGGGAAAAATACGGTTTTCTCAGACCACGCCACGGTGCACAGTGTTTCCCCTCTAATGGAGAATGGAAAAAAACCTCATCGGACCTAGATTTTGCTTTAGATTTTAATAAAACTGCTTAAAAACGTGAACGAAAGGTCTTACTATTATTACCATAAAATTCTGTCCTTTTCTAACGCATGTTTTCAAATGGGAGGAGAGAAAGAAAGACAATTCCCTGCATCCGCCCATGCATGAGGTAAGTTAAGAGGAAGATAAGAGTAGGTAGACTGGTTGAGTTCTAAAATTCTCCAAAGTATTGCACTGACGCAGAAAAGATTACAGTGTAAATATGTATGTTGAAAACGATCGCTCTCTACATTCTTTTCTGCGCCGATGCAATACTCAGGAGAATTCTAGAACACTCCCGTATAGAGACGGCATGCAAAAAGGCAAGAGAAATTTTGAACGGGACAGAAATTTAGAAAATAGAAGTAACCAACTAATTTACATTTATTTACAAGAAAACAGTAATCAGGCTGATGTAACACAAATCCATTAGACATACAGGACAATTTGAACATTTCTTTCCCCCTTTTTTTCAGAAACCAATGTTTCTTTGTTTTTGTTTTTTTAATTTTTTTTCTTTTTTATCTTAAATTAAAATGAGAAGAGAGGTGCAGAAGCATGAAAGAAAGGAAGGAACATTATAATCTAAATGACAATTTGAAAAAAAAAAAAAAAAAAAATTGGTAAAAAATTTTAAACCAACGTCTGGTTTGATAATCAATTGCTCTTAGAGTGGCTTCAGTGTCGCTTTTAGAAGTAATTCTCAGAACTCACTAATGGCGGTTGCACACACTTTTATTCATTTCTCATAAGCAATATTTCCTTTGCCGAATGGAGAAAAATCCACACAAAAAAAAAAAAAACGTAAATGATAAAAATTTCCACAAAGGCACTTGAAAAACTATTATTTTAAAAAAAGGGGAAAAAAACAATGCGAGAAACATAACGAAATCAACAAGATAAAATATGAAAAGAAAACAAACAATCGAGTACAAAAAAAAAAAAAAAAAATGGTGGGTATTAAGCCAAACATTGAGAAGGGGGGAAACGACAAAAAACCAAAAACTTACATTTAACAGGAATAAACTATTTTTTTAAAACTTTCCAATTTCAAGACAATTATGTAACAGCTATAAATAAATTGTGTTAGAAAAATGATATGCAATTGAATAGTTGAAATGGCCAGCCACTCTGTGACTCTGTCTTGCAGTGCCAGAAGTACATCAAGCAATACAATCGAAAGTAAATCAAATGCCTGTGATTTTCATCAATTTACGACAGCGGAGGTTATACTTTGAGTACATTTCTTTTTTTTTTTTTTTTTTTTTTTCTTTACGCAAAGAGGAGAGATTGAAAGCCCCTGAGAATGCCGATTAGGGTGTTTGTCTCAAACTGACGAATCTTTATTCAAAGTATTTCGAAACTGAAAATCGCTCATGAATAACACCAACATTTTTTCCTTAAAAAAAAAAAAAAAAAAAAGTAGGTAACAAAAAGAATACAATCAAGCTATTTTTTGAAACTTTTTAAAAAGCACTTTGAATGTGTCATAGGAGACGGTTTCAGTAAATGCGTCATCTGGTGATAAATGTTGAAGAGCTTTCAAAACAAGTCACTCACTCTTGACTCCTACGTACTTACTGCTGTCTCACTTTCATTGATATGGTCAAGATGGAAAACAAACCCGACAATGTTTCGGCTCAAATCGGAGCTATTTTCAACTTGAAAATTTAAAAAAGTAAAAAAATAATCAAAAAAAATTTAAAAATGTGATGAGAACCAATATTCCTACACTATGAAAACAAAGTAATAAAAAAATCTGCGTTTTGCGCAAGCGTGACCGACAAACTGATTAGTGATTAGGTACGTTGGAACATTATTTTTTCCTGTGCTTACAGTGTGTAGGATTATTCTCTCCACACTTTGCAATTATTAATTTCTCACCACTAACAAAGATAGAAATAGAGAAAGTATTGCTACGGCGCGGAGATTTTTGCGGTATTTCGTTTCAATACTTGGCCTTCTACGACTAGGTAAATCATGATAATTACAAAATGATTGGCTCTCATCATGCTTAGTACTATCCTAAAGAATATTCATCCATGAAGTTTCAATATTATTCAACCATACCACTCCATACCTCTAACCTTACCACTTGGAGGTATAAATGCACAACTTTTCTGTGGTGTCTGTCTGTCCGCCCGTGTGTGTGTCTGTAGCCATAAAACGTGAAACCCAGCAAAACTTTTGATCCGTAATTCCATTTGCATACAAATTTTCAGAGATGTTGCAGTTGACATTCCCCAGCGGGACTTATTTTGTTTTTTTAAAATTTTAATTTTTAGGTTAATTATGGATGAAAAATGGTTTCCATTTAAATCAACGGGAAGATGGGTCAAAAAAAGGAAAAATTTAAATATTTCAAAAATGGATCTTTGGATTTGGATAAAAATATCAAAGAAGGGTCTCAGGGTTTTTTCCCAGGATATTGAAGGGGGGGGGGTCTGAGAGTTTATTTCCTTATTATTTTTATTTATATAAATTTTTTGTTAAAAATAGCTGCAATTTGAGCCAAAACGTCCTCAAAAAAATATTGTTTTTTGTATTTTCCAGCACTTTTCCTAACGTTTGTTTTGTTTATGTCATAATAAACAATAGATTTTATAATGTTCGCTATGACAAAAGTGGTTAAAAATTGGACAGTATAAATGACAGCGAACAAAGAACGTGGATGAAGTAAACTTTTGTTGAATCAACAATTTGGAGTGGACCTAAGATTTTCAAAGGTCTCGAGTAATTTTTTCCAAAACAGTAGAAAATATTGTAATTTAATAATTAGAGCTAGTCTCTATTGTACTTGAATATCCCAGAGAGCATACAATTAGCAGGATAAAACAATGGGACAAAGGGATTTTACTTTCCTAATTTCCTCCCCTTTGCACCTTAAAATTTACCTACTTCCTTTTTGATCATCAAAATTAAAAATAAGATCAAAGGATCTGTTGCAGGAAAATGGTCAAACCAGGGATTTTCAAAAGTTTAGGCAACTTCTACTTGTATCTTGAGAAAAAAGAAGAAATTAAACAGGTTGATTGAATTCCCCCAAAAAATGACACTCCCAAGATAAAGTAAGTCATTGTTGAGCCTGTAGACTGAACAACACTAATTCTGTAAATAAAGGGTACTTACTAACGATCACCTTAATAATTGTTTTATCAGCTTTTCGATACTTTAACTAGGACTCTTCATAGCATAGAACTTCTTCGTTCGAATAATCGTTTTTAAGTTACAAAGAATAGAATGTAATATTCTTCTTTTTGGTTGAATCATACGACTTGGCGCCATTGCCATGTTGGGCGCCAACTATGTTGTTTTGGTCTTCAATAGTCGAGATTTTTTTTAAACGCACAGCTAATTTTATACTGGCATTTCTGAGTAGAGGCCAGTTTTTTTCCCACTTTGACTCTTAATATGCTAAGGAATGGAATTAAGTGTAAATGGAGTTGTAATGCTTCCAGCTTTTGACTGAATGAAATTGTACCAGCGATATTTTCTTCAACAGGTCAAACTCTTCAATGTCTTACAATGAATTTAGAGTGTTGATTTTATAATTTTCTTTTTTTCGAATTTGACGAAATGTTTGAGAATTTAGAAAAAAACCTGGTCTAACTTTTTGTGCGCAACAGATCTAACTAATGACAGGTTAAGTAGAACTTTTCGATTGGTGCTTTTTAAAGATGAGCCGACGGTGGAGTTGAGTGGTTCTCTGTCATCAACTGTGCAACTAAAAAGAACCCCAAAATGTATTCTTATCCAGTAAAAAGTTTGGAAAAATCAAAATTCATAATACACTTTACAAAAATGAAGACAGACATTGACTTTTTCTCACAATCGATGAAAATGCAGACAGTGTTACAAAATTTGGAATTTGGTCTTAAAGATAGAGGGCCTAAATGATGCTTTATAATTTAAAAAAAAACATTCCAGAAGATTTTTTTATCGAAAAAAAAAAAAAGTTAAGGTGGGAATCAATTTTGCTAAGATTTTGCTGTGATTGAACGAATAAAGGCCGTATCAAAAAGCGCCAAGTCCATCTCGGTGCTCTCTTCTTATTTTCTCTCTTCTCTTCTTCCTTGCCCAAGGAGCTAAGAGTCACCTGTCAAATAAAAACATATTTACTACAACTACTTTCTTTCTTCTCTTATTTTCTTATGCTATTCTCTTCTTCCCTTCTCAGCTGTTCTCTTATTTTCTTTTTTCCCCTTCCTTTTTTTCTTCTCTTATTTTCTTATTCTCTCCTTCTTTTCTTCTATTCTTCTCTTTTCTCTTCTCAGCTGTTTTGCTTCTCTTATCTCTTCTCAGCTATTCTCTTCTTATTTTCTCTCTTCTCCTCTTTTTTTCTCCTCCTATTTTCTTCTCTTTTTCTCTTCTTTTCTTCTTTTCTTCTCTCTTCACTCCTTTTCTCTTCTCTTCCCTACTTTCCAGCAAAAATGACACCATTCCTCATAAGAATAGTATGGCATCGTTTCTTACAGTAAGAACCGAAGAGGAAACGGAGAAAGTACATATTCAAGGGAAAATCTGATGATTCTCAAGTAAAGGAAAAAAGTTGAAGAAATTTATAAAAGTTTGGGATAGACTTTGCGAATTTTAATATGACATTACTCAAAAGTTCAAGGTGAAATTCAGTTTGTTAAACCCCTTCCTTCAGGTTGGTGTCACTATGTTTCTTTGCTTTCATCGGTGATACGTTTGACTTATGAGGACAGCACGCTAAGCAACATTTTATTTCTCGCCTTCGATAGAAAATTTGAGAATTAAGCAGGTGAATTAAGAATTTCATTCAACTACACAAAGTAACATAAATAAAATTTCAAACAAAAACAAGATAAATATCTGTAAATAAAATAGAAAAGAAAAGTATACTTAATGCTTTAATTTAAAAGTCAGCATTAAATATCTTCAACAATTTTCAAGGTATATACAAAGCCATTGTACACTGAAAAGTAAGAAAAAGGTAAAAGAATAATACTTTGATTCATACTAATTACATGTTGAAATATTTACAGATGGAAAAATAGTAATATTAAATATGATACTAAAGGTCCAAAATTGAAGAATGAGTTTTAATAACACACATTTTGCCTTGCGAAGAGTGAAAGATCGTTAAAACAAAAATACTTTATTTTGCTAACGAAGTTCTAATGTCAGAGCCTTTGATTATCTAGGTTCAATTGTTCATAGGTTTTTTTTAACAATTTAAATTTTGTGTTGGCCCACATTCTTCCACAAAGCTGTGCCTGACAAATTGCCCATTATCACTAAGACTCATTATTCCTTACGAATTTCAACCATGCCGATGATCCATCAACTAATACTTCAATCCTTTAATTTCTAAAGATTGAAGATTTGAAAAGTTCAATGGGGCTGTTGCACACTTCTAACAGATGATTTAGGGGGCTATTCAGACAAAAAAACCTCTAAAAATAATAATAATAATACTGATTACTAACAAAACCCACCCCTAAACTCATAAAATGCATTTAAATCTGCAATTGTAATGGCGGTGCTGGGCACTAAGAATGGGAGACTCCCATCTAACAATACTGTAACTCCATCAAGAAGCGGCCAATAGGAGACTCCTTACCTTCCACACTGGAGCAACCAGATATCACGGTACCATTAATTGGCTATTAATCACTCCTCTGGTGACAAGTTATTCTGTAAATCTACCTTTCAAGCATAGAAAGAGCGATGTAAGATTAGAATATCCCCTTATTAGTGCCCGATGCCGCCATTACGATAAAAACGCATGTTTAAAAATATTTTATGAGTTTAGGATTGGATTTTGTGAGTTAATTGTTCAACCATAGTTATTTCTGGAGGTTTTTACAACAGAATTGACCCTTCAATCATCATTAGCAAAAGTGTGCCAAAGCCCCATTGGGTTTCACCAAGAAAGTACGGACTTACTTTGATGAAAACTGTAAACTTCCAACGATAACCAGTGAAAAGAGTCTCTGTTTGACAATTTGAATCAGTCACCATGATAATGATTCAAGACTTCATGTTTAATTCTCACAACTTCGAAAGAGATGAGGGAAATTCCATCCTGCAGGAGCGAAATTCTTCAACTCTATACTTTTCAAAGTTTAATTAACTGTTTAAAACAAAATTACCCGGGAGGAAAAAAATTCTGAGATAGAAAGCCTGCGTTAAAGTAAAATTTATATTTACACATCACTGGTCCATCCCTTTTTTTTTTTTTGGTTTCATAATCATGAAACCATTGAGGACTGACCCATCGAACAAGCGGATGTTCAACATTTGGCCTTTTGGCTTTAAAACGGCTATTATGATTCCTTGTAGTCTCAATATACTACGTACCGAATTTCATAATTAAATCTGCAAAATTGAGCTCACAGAAGATAAGATAATTCACACGGGTCAGGGGAAAATGGTACAGACGCACTATACCTTGCGCAGCTTTTCAGACAGAACAGCCAGAAACGTTCGAAGTAGAAAAGCCTGAAAAAAAATCTTTTAGTTCCTATTTATCAGCAGAAGATTGTTTTTATTTTATTTTATTTTACCTTATAAGCTTTGGTATAAATCCTTAAAGAGTAAAGACTGTTTATTTTTGAACGACATGCTAATTACTTTTCATTTTATAATTTTTTCCGCCTTCCATTGGAAGCTTTATCTGGAAAAAAATTCATTTTCTGCCAAAAGGGCGGATCTTAGTCTTTTGTAAACTGGCCTTGACTATACTAAAATGAATTTGAGAAAAAAAGCTCAACGGAATATGAAAGATGAGGGTTTTTATCACTACATTTCATTTATTTGAAATATTTAACTTCAAAACTTTTGGAAACACGCTGCTTTTAAAACTTTGAACGCCAACAAACTTTTTCTCAAAACCAAGTTTTGTCACATCCGCCCTTTCGACGGATCAGTCCTGAATCCTTTTTTTTTTTTTTTTTTTACTAATTTAATTCTTCAGGAGATTGGTTTTGGAAAGGTCGAAAATATTGTCGATGAGTTGATTCTTCAACGATCTACAGCATGGTCATAATTTGAGTGAATTTCATAGAAATTAAGTTCTCTTCACAATGATGGGATATAAATAAAAAATAGATCATACCTAAATATAATAAATGTAGTTACAACTAAAAGCATGAGAAAAGGTAATAAATAAATTTAAAGAAAAATAAAGTACTTATAAATAAAGATAACCAAGTGATAAAAGACTTAATTAAAAAAATAGGCACCCATCAAAATTAATACTTTGAACAGTTTGTTCCTTTTTTTCATTAGTTGTGCTACATCATTGTCGTTTGTCGATGGCGTTTATTCTTTTAATTTCTCACGGTTTCTTTTCTACAATGAATTCCAATTATTAATTATTCTAGGATTTAGTTTTCTAAGTCATGGGAGGAAAAAAAAATAAACCGAGTTATCATAAGAAAACTAAGATTTACAAACGTAGAAAAATATATTTAAAATTGAAAAATTTCACGGACTAATTCAGTAGAGAAATTAAAAGTTTTGACTTGAATCGTTTTGAATGGAAAGAATTCTCGCAAAAAGAGAACTCATTGATGATTGGGAGAAAAACTATTTTTAAACAGTACAAAAATAAAGGTACTCATTCATAGTTTTCAAGTTATTTACTTTCAGTTAAAAGCACGGTTGCTCTGAATGAACTTCTTTGATGTAAAACATTTCATTCAATAAGAACTTATAATCTTAAAGAGTATTCTCAAAGATTACATAAATATGCTGAAATTATGAGGGGATGATCATACATTGTGTACAGACAAAAAGGATCAATGACTTTGAATAGATATATATGGTAGATTTGAAAGCAACAGCTACAATTCCCTGAAATACAATCACGCGCACGTTTGATGTTTTTCAACACATCAACTTCACAGGTTTTTTCTGTACGATGGGCTTGCTGCGCAACCTACCTTCATTACATTCTCTTAAAATGTTGAATGAGAGGAACTAGCAGTATTTTTTATAATTTTTTTTTGACCATTAGATTACCTATGAGTTGAAACAAATTCAAAAGTGTGAAAATTTCAAGCAGTTTGAAAAGCTTCACATTTGGCAGGAAACTGGCGATTACGCAATAGTATAGGAAAATCAGTAACCGATAACCGGAAGTAGTCCATTAGTGTGCCATTGCGACCATTGAAAAGTTCTGGATTTTAAGGAAAATGGTTCCATTTACTGTCCGTGCAATTAGTCTACACTCTAATGATTTGGAACAAATTAATCTATACACTGGGGCTGATGCACACTTTTACTAAAAGCGATTTAATGGTCGAATTTAGTGTAAAAACCTCAAAAAATAAGGATGGTAGAACTAAAAACTTCCGAAATTCACTCCTAAACTCACTAAATACTTTTATTTGCGCGAGTGTAATGGTGGCATAGGGCAATAATAATGGGATATTACTATCTTAATTTCGTCACTCTCTCTATGCTGACAAGGATGATTATCAAAGTTAATTAATCATCAGAGTAGTGAGCCACATCTGATGAACAGTACCTTGACACCTGGTGAAATGGTGTCAAAGGAAAGTTGTATCCTATTTGTTGTATCTTGATGGAGTTACAGTGTTGTTAGATGGGAATCTCCCATTATTACTGCCCTAAGCCACCACTACGCTCGCGCAAATAAAATCGAATATTGGGTTTAGGAGTGGATTTCGGAAGTTTTTAGTGCTATCGTCGTCATTTTTGGAGGTTTATACACCAGAATAGACCACGTATCAACCCTTTGCACTCCATTGTCGAGTCCGGCCCGACATTGAAAAAATGCCGATATTATCCACTGTCGGGCCGGACCCGACCGGACCCGGCATAAAGTTTGAGCTTTCGTAGCTCCACTGTCGGGTGTGGCCCGAATCATAAGAAGACTTAATTTGTATTGTAACTCCATAAGATCATTATCATACAACACGTAGTTAGTTTATAAGCTCAAAAATAAAGTGTGATGAATAAAGGCATTTTTTCACTAATTATCTAAATTTAATTTGGAGTACAGGTGGCCACTGTGGGAAAAGTAAGTGGAGTGCAAAGGGTTAAATTGCTTATAGCAAAAGTGTGCAACAGCCTCATTGGAAGTATTGGTGCAAACCTATACTATTGTGCAATCGGCAGTTTTGCACCATTACTGGCATTTTACAATTTGTTTTGCAGTGACCCTCAGAGAGGAAGTTTGATGAGATTTCGTTGTTCCTATCGGTTTTCTTTTGACATTTGACAGGAGAATCTATTATTAATGAATATCTTGATAGCAAAAGTGCACAGGAGACCACTTGCAATGTAAGAGAGTCAACTTCCATGAAACAGATTCAAATTGGGATGGTTAGCGCTGCACCATATATGTATTTCAATCTATGCAAGGATGCTGATAGAAAAATAGCATTGACCTAAACTTTCCATTATATTCAACTACTGTTAAGGTGAGAGTCATAAAAATAAAAAAATAAAAAAGGTTCATTAAACACTTATAAAATCTCTATATTAGAGGCATATAAAGTTAAAGTAAGGCAAAAAGTGAAAGATTTCAGATTTGTGTTTTTAAGTTTTCTTTTGATAGGCTATATTTGCAATTGTGAGAAAGAGCTTCCTTTCAGCA
>VMOF01000035.1:60272873-60351007 GCA_011764245.1 Trialeurodes vaporariorum | reverse complement strand
CTATTGGGGAGGTTCTTCCTTTTTCAGATTCAACAAGAACGTTGTTGTTTTTATTTTTTTTATGGTTTTTATGTTTTGTTTTTCTCTCCAGTATTACAGGTACAGATTTACCATCCCTTACCCTACTTCTCTTCTCTCAAACCCTACAGTCAAAAGAGAATATTAGTGTCTGAGTTCTGTCTTCTAACTTTCTATCCCTTTTCACCACAAACCACTCAACGCAGAGCATCTCGTTTGTCGGATTTCTGTTTCCTGATTCTCACCGCCTTCTTCCCCTATACCACTCATCTACACAGAGCATCTCGTTTGTCGGAGTTCTGTTTGCTACCTCCCCCTTTTTTTTCTCCCCCATACCACGTGTCAACGCAGAGCATCTCGTTTGTCGGAGTTCTGTTTCCTGCCTCCCCTTCTTTTCCCCCCATACCGCAGAGCATCTCGTTTGTCGGAGTTCTGCCACCCTTGCCCACACTCTCCTATCCAACACAGAGCATCTCGTTTGTCGGAGTTCTGCCACCCTTGCCCACATTCTCCTATCCAACACAGAGCATCTCGTTTGTCGGAGTTCTGCCACCCTTGCCCACATTCTCCTATCCAACACAGAGCATCTCGTTTGTCGGAGTTCTGCCACCCTTGCCCACATTCTCCTATCCAACACAGAGCATCTCGTTTGTCGGAGTTCTGCCACCCTTGCCCACATTCTCCTATCCAACACAGAGCATCTCGTTTGTCGGAGTTCTGTTTCCCATAACCTACCCTTCAAAAAAAAAAAAAAAAAAAAAAAAAAACAGTCCAGTCGTTCGCTTTGAAACATAAGCATAACGAGCTATGGCTAGCAGCTGGGGCGGCTGGACTTTCTACTTCTACTTCTACTTCTTTTTTTTTTCTTTCTCAAACTTCAAAAAATGTGAGGTGATGGATCCCTGTCGCCTCACTTGCCTCACCTGGCGAGCCGCCACTGCTTTCTAGTGTCCTGATTCGTATTTACAGGGCCTCGTATTACGGCATGTTAATAGCAAAATCGCATTAAAATTGAGGAATGCATTTCTGCCAAAAAATATTTCACAAAGATGTCTCTAAATGCAGTTTTTTTTTTTAAATTATAATATAGCAGTACAACATGGGGGTTACGTGAGAGCAAGAAAGACTGTTTGTCTTTGTTTGGATCGCTCATCACCGGATAACGTCATCACCAAGTCATCACTAAAAGAACCGTCTATTTCGAAATAAACGTCGTACTGGCCCACTAATATTACTGCACAGATTAAAAAATAACAGGTATATAATCAAATGAACCATAAAAACTACATACTCAAGGCTCAAGAGATCTATCGAAACTTTGTTTTCTTTTTTTTTTTTTTTTGTTTAAATCGGAAAAAACAGACCTTAAAAACATTATAACCTTGCCAAAACGCGAACTGAAACGAAAACAACTCAAATCGCCAACTTAAAAATGAAAAAATCTGCAACCATATTCTTGGTTCGTTAGTAAGTAGTATTCTTGGATGAATCACTTGCACATTTAAAGTAAACAACGCAAATGCGTTGTTGTTGTAAATACAACAGGAAGCCAATTATTTACTTAACTCAGTAATATTTGACAGTTTATTATTAATAAGAAAAATATAACCACCGTCTCAACTAATCAATATTAACCCTAATGTCCCTAATCATTTAGTTTCTTTATAAATTCTCGAAACCTAGCTCAAATTTGCAGGGTTATATTCGAGGTATCGAATCAATGCACCGATCTCATCAAGTCATCACTCGTTGATTGTACTATTCTGTAAATTTGCGTATGAAACATATGATAAATATCGAAGCGCTATACACCACGAAGCGATACAGCAACCGCGTCAAGCCATCATCAATCGAAGACTGTACAGTGCTGTCGTATTTTTAACAGACAAAAAAATTTTTTATTAAGTCTGAAGTGACTGTATATTTCTCGACACAGCTAGCAGCACTGTGACTGTCCTATTGAGTATATCTACGAAAATACGTGGATAAAAAGTCGAAGCTATACATCGATATCATTAAGTCGCTATTAAAATGCGTCTACCCGAACGGTTCCTCCCGCGAGTAAAACATATGATGAACATCGCCATGGTAACGTCAAATCGTGCGATCAAATTTAAAAAAAAAAATTGTCAGAGCATCACGTTTCTCGCTCACACGCGTACAAAATCGTATGCTCTTCCGCACGTATGCATTTAAAAAAGGACTACAAAATCTCGCTTCTCTCTCCACCCTTGCAAAACGAACTGATTCGCATCCTTTTCGCACTCGCACAATTTTTTGAGAAAAAAGTTTTTAGCTTTTTAAAAAAGGGACGGGGGGCCCGTAAGGAAAAATTTATTTTTTTCCCGAAGCTTTGGAGCCGATCCCGATCGAACGGTACCAGGCCCCCCCCGAACGGTGCACTGGTTCCCCGGGGAACTTAGCTTTATTCTTACAAATAAAATATAAGATGTAGTGATGGTTTTTGTTCAAATTTAACATTTAAAGGGTTTTAAAAAAAATTTAAAATACAGTTTAAACAGGCTATTTAATCTTATTTAATGTGAACTTTGAGCTATAGTGTTTATTACAACTTGGAAAAGCCACCTCAATGTTTTTTGCTGCGAAAACTGCGGATACGAAAAATAATCGTGTAATAGCACGACGCGGCGCACATTGGAGCGAGTCAATGGGTGAGGGTCGGACACGAAATACACTACTGAAAATAAAATGCGATTGTTTCTACAGTCGAAAAACACATTAAAAGGGTGATTCTTGGGGAAAAACACAAAAAAAAAATTTGAAAAAATAAAAAAAAAAAAAAAAAAAAAAAAAAAAATTTAAAAAAAAAAAAAAAAAAAAAAAAAAATAAAAATAAAAATAAGTTACAAGGATGTGGGTTTTTAAAGAAAAATAGCCAAAACAACTCGAAAAAAAAGATAGGAGCGCGAAACCAGCCATGCCCGGGGCACAAGGACGTTTTCGTCCAGTTGCGCCGTATACCAATCGTCTCCATTTGAGTTCGTTTTGATACTTTTCTACTTTTCGATTTTTAAATTTTATCTCGTAAGCGAGAAATCTCGTTTGCAAATTCTGGGAATTTCAAATGATTTGTCAAAGCAAGTCGTGGCAACCAAAGAAAAACAAAAGATGTAACGGACCGTGCGGCTCGCAAATCAATCAATGCTCCCAACCGCATCACCACCGAATACATCACATCGGCAGCCAACCTCTGCTGGAATCAGGAGGAAAATTAATACTATTCGTGCTCGTAGTGTTATTATCTTTCGAAAAAAAGGATGAGAAATCTGATCTTTCATTACCTTAATCCTCAGAATTCTCCTTTAATTCCCAAAAACTTACGGGGCATCAAAGAGGCTCTCTGATACAACCCAGATTTCGTTGTTTACATAGCGGTCCCGCCCTAACCTCTCCTAGTCTCCTCCTGGCATATGTATTTCCTTTTTCCTATTCTATCAACTTTCAGCTACCTATTCATTGTTTTTGCTCAACGCAATAAAATTACTCTGCTTGCGTCTGTAGTGGCCTGACTTGTGAATTGGTAAGAGTTCAAAGGTTCAACAATGGGAACTTCTGAATAGACCTGTTCTTATTGATGTGCTGACTTGCGATATACTTCCATCATGTTATGATTGTATGTGGAATTCTTTTCTCCTAGAAATTGAGTCTCATCTCTCTACCTTTACATGTTTGGTTTTGAAGGTCTTATAGGGAGTCAGCCCTCTTTAAATTTCAAAGGAATGTGCTTCGCGGTCAAATTTTTGACATTCTATTTAGTCCGCCAACTCTTGTCAAATGACCTTGCGCTATAAGCCATCATGCAATCAATGTAGTTACATCGCTCCATATCTATTTACAAGTAAATTTCAAATACTCCGGGTAACTTCCTGATTGAGTGTCAATTAGTGGATATTCTGATTGATTCTGTGTAACCTGGACCTATCTAAGGCATAATAACTAATTGGTCGGTATCGTCATTTTGCATGCTCAACACAAGAAGTTCTACAGCAGAGTCATTTTGAGTATCAGGTTCCGACAAGTCGCGTGCCTGAACTGCATCCAAACCAAACCGTTCAGCGATGCGTGTTGATACAGTTCGGAAGGAGGCACAGCTACTTGTCAGAGCCCGACACTCAAAATGGTCTCGCTCTACTTGGGTTTAAGTTAAACTTACAACTATCCATGATATACTCCTGACCTGTTGTTGATTAGGTGCAAATATGCTCTAAAAAGTGCAGAGCAAGCTTCCAAATTCATTAAAACGCATCAGTGAAGGTTGGTTGGCAATGAGCGAAACTCTTAGCTAACCAATCGCTCACCGATGCGCTTAGTGGCAATGAGCGGAAACTCTTAGCAAACCCAATCGCTCACCGATGCGCTTAGATGTATCACGGATAGCTAATCCATAAATCCGTCCGTAAACTAAAGGCTAATTTTTAAACAGGAACGCTATGGAATGCGCACTCTTTTCATGTAGTTAGCGGGCATGGTTCACACGATCCATCAGAAGGGAACTACCCAACTAATTTCTTCCAACTGCGGTAATTTTTTATCAGCCAAGAGTAACCCGTTCAATCTTGTTCCAAAAATGAAAATATTAGTTTCCCAGTTAGTGATCAAAAGTAGGTACCTACCGCAACCTTGAGAGGCTTCTCGAAAAAATAATGCCAGCACCTTGACAGCTTACAACTTAACGAGCTTGAGCCGATCCACTTATCCTTGATCAAGTCAGTCAGATTCTTTCATGATTAGAGCTCGTTTCACAAGTGCAGGCAGAGCTCGACCGATAATCTTTAGCTTTGTTTCAATGTGTTCTTTTCCCCAAAAACCAAATTTTCCGTAGACTTATACAATGTGTTTTTAAAGGGCGCTCCTTCATGAATGGCTAAATCCTCTTATTCAATATAATTTCATTCCATCATGCCATATGAAAACTAATGCTGGAAGGATGGCATACGGGCTTGGGCCACACAACAGCACCTAAAAATGCCAAAGATTATCGGTCGAGCTCCTTCTCCACTTCAGAACCCAGCTGTTGCACTGACCAAACAAGATTATGATGAGTTGAAGCAGGACCTTTTGAGTATGAGGTTCTGACAAGGAGCGGTGCCTGCTTCCGAGCCGCATCAACATGCTTCGTTGAGCAGTTGATTAGCGCAGAGTTTCAACTGGATGTTTATCAACCGCTCACCGCTGTGCCTTGATGCAGTTTGGAAGCGGGCACTCCTACTTGTCAGAACCCGATACTCAAAATGGTTCTGCTATAGCAACCACCTGCTAATTGATGCTCTAAAAGCTCTCTAGGAACTAAACTGTCGAGTAAAAACTGTCACTCGATTTGTCTGTTCAACTATTAGAAAAATTCAGCATACCTTAAACTCAGTGGCATGTTTAAAAATACCTGATTCATGCTTGACTGTCTAGATTTGGGTCCTTCAAGAAACCCTCTGTGCTCCAAACTTAAAAAAATGTTATACAGTAGTGACAAGCTCAACTGCCCTTAAATATACTTAGCATCAAGTTTTGCTCAGCAAGCATCAGGGAGAACGATTTCCGCTGCCTTGCAGCTCGAGAATTTTTTAGCGGAAATATTAGGGATTCCTTCATCTCAAGGCGCAACAGAGAATGGCAACATTAACTTGAAAATTCATGAGCACAACCAATAACTAATCGAAGAAAGTGAGAGGAACTCGTGTATCACTAGCAGAGTTGGTCAGAATATGGTGGTAATCGATTACACGATTTCATGGTAATCAGGGATGATTTTTTACAAGCCATCTATCATATTATTTGGGAGAAGATTTGGATCTAACCTAAAAGACCCTGAAGTTTACTATTTATCTAGTAAGAATAGGTACATTTAATTACCATCCAAAGGTTTGACGATTACCGATTAGCCAGAAATCGTGTAATCAATTACGCTCCTATTTGCCCGACTCTAATCACTAGGTAATTTTTGGGAAAAGCACTGATTCCATAGAAGCTTGATGGAAGTCTTCAAACTAAATGAAACTCAAGAGGAAACTTCAGAACTTAAAGAACCGGCAACCCGGGTTTTTTGACAAACGTAAAATAGATTCAGCTTGCGTTTACACAAAAAATAGGTAATGGGCAACAACATTTAACATTGTAGGTACAGGTTGTGAATTCAAAGTGCGAGTTGAGTTGATATTCCTGGTAGAACATGCACGAAAAATAAACAAAAGCACACCAAGTTAACAAAGTCATGCAGACTGAAGAGGTAATTTTTGGGCTGTTTCGGACCAAAATTGAAAACATACATCTGTAAGAGGGTTTTGCTCTGCTTTCACAAATGTAAACAACACGGAGAAATTATTTTCTCGCTCATTATATCTCAGCAAAAAGGACATTTGAGAACAAACTAAAGAATGGTCAAAAAATAGTCGTATTTAGCTTTCAAAGGAGACCAAGTTTCTTTAAATCAGACGCGGATTTATTACTTCAAAATTAGTTTGAAAGTCGCAAGTTCCCAGTCCTTTTGGTAACGGGCCGGATATGGCCATGGACTAACTTCTGCTTCACAGTGACTGGATGATTCGCTTTACAGTGGCTATCTGCAATTCGCTTAGATGCTCAGCGCTGAGAGACCGCAGCGGCTGCTCTGCGAATTACAGTAGTTCCGCAAACCGCTGTTCAGAGCGCTACGGTCTGGCTGGACTAACCAATGACTCGGCATGGCATGGCATGGTCCGATTTCTTCTTACCACTGAATACTGATCACTTTTTCATCCCCTTTTTTGCGGGACATACTATATCGTTGATTGTCTTTTTTCTAAAGGGGTTTCCTCGCTATTCTCTTCCTCCTGACAGCTTTCTTTTCTCGCATTTACACCTCGTGAATTCGCGCATCCATCGTGGGATCTTCGCAGTAGGAACAGCTGTGCATTACGATGTGGGATCAGTCTAAACGAACTTAATGGACGGTACCACGTCAGTAAAAAACAGTCGTGATATCTCAGCAAAAAACGCCTGTCGGCGTGCTACGGTGAACGGAAAGTCCGGGCATACATTTGTTCGTTCGAATGGCCAACTCTTTCTTCACCCCAAAAACGATCCCGGAATATTTTCGTTTCTGATCTGATGATACTGCATCTCAAAAAATCGACTTCGTTCCGATTCATGCTCTACAGGCACAGTGATATCAGGAACGAAAAGTCCTTTCTTTGATTCTCTTCTCCCCTCTCTCTGACAAATACTATGTATGATAAAATCGCCTTCAATTCGACGGTTATGCTTTTCCACGTACACCCACTTTTTTGAGCTAGGTAAAAAACTAATAACAGATCATTTTCATCGAAATTAATTCGAAAGGAGAGGGAGGGGGAAAAGGGGGAAGGGAGGGAGACTTGCCGTGACTTTTTTTGGGTGTGAGTATTGATGTGTGTACAGAACCTTCGTCCTATGTAAATTGAGTGATCACGCACAGAGCAAGCAAGGGCCATCCAGAACACACTTGTGGTCGAGGAAATAAGCGAGGAGGGGGCATTTCCTAGAAATTTGTAGTTTTCAATTGCACTAGGTCTTTGGACCGAAATAATTTATTTTATCGGATTCGCTGAGGAGGGAGTTGCCCCACTACGGTGTCTCCCCGGAATTCACCACTAGCAGCAAGGTGCAAAGACAAGGGGTTACATTGCATAGCCATTCGTCTATTAGTCACGGCAAGTCTCCCCCCTTTCCCCCTTTTCCCCCCCTCCTCTCCTTTCGAATTAATTTCGATGAAAACTGATCTTTATTAGTTTATTACCTAGCTCAAAAAAGTGGGTGTACGTGGAAAAGCATAACCGTCGAATTGAAGGCGATTTTTTCATACATAGTATTTGTCAGAGAGAGAGGGAGAAGAGAAACAAAAAAAGGACTTTTCGTTCCTGATATCACTGTGCCTGTAGAGCATGAATCGGAACGAAGTCGAGTTTTTGAGATGCAGTATCATCAGATCAGAAACGAAAATATTCCGGGATCGTTTTTGGGGTGAAGAAAGAGTTGGCCATTCGAACGAACGAGATGTATGCCCGGACTTTCCGTTCACCGTAGCACGCCGACAGGCGTTTTTTGCTGATAATTAATTAAACATTATATTTTAATTTGTTAAAGTTTACTTATAGCACAGAATAATACAATCAGAACGGAAACTCTGTCGGATTTTGAAGCAAATTCATTTCGCGTCCGCCATGTTGGGAAAAATAGGATGTTTACATCTGGATTCGCGCTCGAAAAAAAAAATTAGGACATGATCCGCGAAATTTTTATTCTGAAATGCCATTAGAAAAAAAGTGAGCCGGAAACTTAAGATTTCGTTCCAGAATTTACAGAATTAAAAGAGTTTCAACACAAATCCACACGCCGCCATGTTGGGAAATAGGACCACAGCGTTGCCTATTGGTGCCGTGAAATTCCAAACTTGCTTCCATTGGCTCTTATGGGAGTTTCCGTTTTGATTGTATTATTCTGTGCTTATAGCTTATCAGTTCATCCAGGCTGTAAAAAGCATGGGATGGTAAAAACAGCACTAATGCATGAAAAAACTACTCATTTCTCCGTTTTTAAAATGGGTTTTTGAGGATTTAGGCAGAGCATTAAATACTTGGATTGCAGAAAAGGATGCATTTCTTTTTGTTGATTCTAATCTGATCTTAGGACTGTTTATAAAAAGATGACGGCTATTATAATTATGCGATGGGCTAAGATCAGATGCGGACTTATAATGGCATTTTTGACAGCATATTTTTAAAAAATCTAGACAGTATAGACAGGGCAAAGTGAGAAGTTTGTTCTTGATAAAAAATTTTTTTACATGCATGGATGTTGTAGGGTAACTTAAAAAATTTGTCTAATGAATTTCTTTTGTTCAATTAAAAGGCTTTTCACTTCATTACTCTTCCTCCATAGTATGATACCATACCGTAGGTGGGAAACAAAGTGAGCATGATAGAAGATCAATACACAGTTTAGGGTGGTAATTTTGGTAAAAAATACCGATTCGTTTTTTAGTCAATAGCAGGGTGACGTTGAGATGATTCAAATGGCTCAAGATCAAGGTATATGGAGAACAGGTATGGACAACACTCGACTCAGGGGGGGTGGCCACTTGGGGAAAAAACGACTTCGCCGCCATCTTGTCTCCTATTTACACCGTGTATCTTGCTTGTTGTTTTGGTTAGGTTTGAAGGGGAACTTTATCTGAAGCAATACTTTATTTATTTGAACAATGAGATGTAGTTTGTATCTTTAAATGTTAATGTTTGACTATAGAAGGATTAACATCATCAATTACGTTGTTCACTTTCCTTTTCAAGAAGTGAAATATAAATTTGAATCGCGCGGTCAGAAAAAAGGCGGCGAAGTCGCTTTTTTTACAACCAATCAGAGCCAACCTCAGAGTGTTGTCCATACCGTTTCTCCATATACCTTGGCTCAAGATATTTGAGACAAAGCTGCTGCCTCGCATAAACAAATATATATTTAATGACATTTTTCAAAACGCCGCTCCGATATTTTCACTGGTCGTCCAAAAGATTACACTGTTTAGTTCAATGTGAGACTGTGTAGTGTGTAATGTACGAGCAGACAGGCATTTGTAATATTTTCTCAAACGGTATAGATTTTCCGTCTCTGCTGACATAATGAAATAGCGCAGATGAGCTCCTTTTAATAAATTACTCTGGCAGTTCAATTTTGATGTCCTCGGAAGAGCACACCTGCTGTTTTATGGGTCCTCTTTAATGACCCAGGCCCGGATCCAAGGGGGAGGAACTGAGGGGGCTGTATACTGTATAGCCCCCCTCTTTGAGCCAAATGTTTACATTGTCTACATAAGAATTTCCACGAAAATTGTAGGCGTTTTGTTAAAAAAGTAGGTTTTAGCCCCTACCTTGAAAGATTTCTATGGATCCGTCACTGAATGGGTCTGTTGCAAACTTTTGCTACAACGATAAAGAGTGTTTCATCGTATGTAAAATCGCCCAAAAAGTCCATTGGTGGCATCAGAAAGACATGAAATGCGATAATAAACTCACAAGAGCCGTTTAATGAAATCCAAGATGGCGGTAAAATATTGAGCAATCTGTATGCATGCATCTTTAACATCCAAGGATTGCCAACGTTGACAACCTCACAGCTTCAAAGGTTATGTGTTTATTTACGTTATGATTTGGTGTGATCGATATTGTAAGGTTGGCTATCCTTGGATGTTCGTGGTGCATGCATACAGGTTGCTCGATATTTTACCGCCATCTTAGATTTCATTAAACGTCTCTTGTGAGTTTATTATCGCATTTCAAGACTTTCTGATGCCAGCAATAGACTATTCACGCGATTTTACATGAGATCGAACACTCTATAGCGCTGTAGCAAAAGTTTGCAACAGACCCATTGACACCACCTGCTATAGTTCTAAATTAGAACAGTGAGAGTTTATAATTATTGACGTTCATAGATGTGCACTCGTGTGCTGGTAGAATGTTTCTCCAGGGGGGAGGGAGACCTTAAACCCATTTTCCAGAAGGGGGAAACCTTTGATTCTCACAAAATGTCAAATGTCCATTTTTTTTTTTTTTTTTTTTTTTTTTTTTTTTAAAGCAAAACTTGGCAGGAAAATAGATATTTTTCATCATCTTAACGTCTAGAATTTTTGCTCAAAACACGAGAAAATTGACGTGAATGTTGGGCTGTATCAGTATCCTATTGAATATTAATTGTAGAAACCTAAAATTTAGTTAAAAGAATGATAGTTCTAGCAAAAAAAAACAAAAAAAACAAAAAACAAAAAACAAAAAACAAAGAACAAAATAAAACTGGCCTGGGATCGTTTCAGGGACCTCCCCCCCCAAAATCCTTCTCTTGGGCTCACAAGGGTTAAATTAATATTATTTCTCTCTATTCCAGTAACGCCGATCATAATTTTCCTTGTTTATTTAATTGGGTTTTATTCATTGAGGAGCGCTAATGCTCATCTGCTCAGATGCTTTCTTCTCATGCATTATTTTCCCCTTCCGGCCACCCACCGTGAGACAATCCTCTAGAAATAGTCGATCAAGCAAACGAAGCATCGAGCAGAGGTGTGCACTTGTAAGTACACTATACCTGCTAGCATGGAATTAGATTGTAAACTGCTGAAACAAGTCTATTCTCTTGTTCACAACGCGTTATTTAGAGACACGCACTTTACTAAACGGCGATGGAATTCTCAGAAAAACGGGATATGGAGTCGTATGCCGTGCACACGGGCTGTGCTTTGAACTAGGTAAGCATAGTAATCACATTACGGGCCTCTGAGCTGTGCGCATAGCGTGCACGATTCAACTGAAGCTACTTATTTGGACGGATGCAGTGGCGGCTCGTGAAATTTGGCAACAGTGTACTCCTCCCATTTAATCAATGCAAAATAATCGATTCTCCCGGAGGCTGTCAGCCTCCGCAAGAATCGATTCTTTTACCTAAGTTTAAATGTAAAACTTGCATGGTTGCCAAATCGCACGAGCCGCCACTGGACGGATGTAAATATGAGCTAATAAAATATGGCTAATCCTCCAATATTACGAGTATTTGTGTCTCCTGATGAAAGCGCAAGAGGCGGATCCTGGAATTTGTCATTCTCTCTCTCTGTCTATCTCTCTCTCTCCTTATCTCTCGCTCTAACCTTATCTCTCTCTCTCTCTCTCTCTCTCTCTCTCTCTCTCTCTCTATTCACTCTCTCTCTCTCTCTCTCTCTCTCTCTCTCTCTCTCTCTCTCTCTCTCTCTCTCTCTCTCTCTCTCTCTCTCTCTCTCTCTCTCTCTCTCTCTCTCTCTCTTCTGTTCAATCCGTGAAAAAAGATAAGACCATTAGACAAAATCATTGAACAAGATTTGCGGAATTAAATTCGGGTTTTCCCTAACCCAAACTTTTTTTTAGCAACTCTTAAACTTTCGCGCCTCTCAAAATTTGGTGCTCTGGTTGACTGGTTCCAAACTTTAGGGGCCTAACGGAAAGTCTGACCCTACCTGTCCACGCGCAACATCGTTGACACACTGACCAATGTGAAATGGTGAACTAATAACAATATCAAACATCTGTATTTTTTTTCTGCAGATCCTTAAGGCGTTTTCAGGTTTTGTTAACGGAATCTGATATAATTAATTTTCCGTGAATGCCAGATTTTGCCTGGACAAATATTTTCGTGAGTTCGATACGAAATCAGTCACCAGGTTTAATGTTACTATTTACACAACGAATCCCTTGGACGAGGAGTTGAATATTCACTGGTGGATCCAAAAAATTCTCCTTCTCTCTCTTTTTCCATAAGACTGCGTGAGTTAGAGAAGGATTGAAGATGAAGAGGCGGTGAAAATCACACGACTGCCTCTAATCTGTCCTTTTCTAACGCACGCGTTCTAACGGGCAAAGAGAGAGGACTGCAGATTCCTGGATCCTCCACTGTGGATATATTGTGTGCGACAAAGATTGAGAGACATTTTTGGCAGAGAGAAAAAAGCAAGTCACGATTCAACAACAGGGAATAATATAGTATTTGTCATGATGAACTGGACTTTGGCCGATTGAATTTATTTACAAGTTTGACGAAACTTCAATTCTTATACTTATATTTTTGGAAGATCTATATTTAATGACATTTTCTGCGGAGGGTCCCTCAACCCTCACAGTGCTGTCTGAAAATTACGTGTGATTTCAATTTGACAACTTTTCTAAGGACGAAGCCCCGGAATCTGTCCATTGTTTACTTTTGTTGAGGCAAAATCACACATTGATTTCAACTTAAAATTCGCAGCGAAAACAACGATGGGCACATTGAAAACTTTCAAAATCCACTCATTAACTCAGGAAATCACTTTCATTTTAAACAATCCGCGCTACAATAGACACTATTATTACCGACATATAAACTACATAGACGTTATACCACCGTGTTTATTTAAGCATGGAAATAACTGACAATCATTTGAATGTTTTGTTTAGATGCATACAATTATTGTATTATTTTGTAATTTTCGATATACCGTAGAAAAGACCAGACAGCAAATACAACCAATGTTTCATGTATTTAGATGGAAATTCTATCATTTTGCTGCTACGATGTTATTTAAATATACGCGGTGGCTCTGTCTATGTAGGTGTATGTCGGTGATAATAGTGTCTATTGTAGCGCGGGCTGTTTGAACTTGTAGTGATTTACTGAGTTAATGAGCGGCTCTTGAACTTGTTTCGTACACGGAAAAAAAAGACAGATAGAATTCACCATCTGCATAGCTGATTTTGGCGTCTTCTAGTGTGGTAAATTTCATCATAATATGGTAAATTTAACGTACCTTGTGGTAAATTAAGGTAACTTCCTTGTACATTACCATACTCTGGTTATTACATCAGGTCATATCTGGTTTTATCCATTACTTGTTAGCAGACCCCAAAATCAGCTATGCAGGTCGTAAATTCTATCAGTCTTTTATTCCCGTGTATCGTTATTTTTGGCGAATTTCACGTAAGAATCAAGGTTCTATATTGTTGAAGCAAAAGTACGCTAATGACCCATTAGCCGCTACCAAGGGAACTTCATTCATTAACTTGAATGGTAGCAAAAAGGTGACTTGATTACACAAATTATTAATAGTGAAAGAAATTCTTCTTCTTTGGTCATCAAAAAGTAGACGAAGTTTTCCACCACAGGACGATTCCAAATATTAAACGTATGATTTCACAAACTATGCTTATGGTGAACGATTAATTACGATTACAGATTTCAATTCACAATGCAAATAAATCAGTGGCAGCAAAGAAGTCGAGTCCTCTTTTATGTGTTATCCTTTTTGCGTTCGAACGTTTTGAAGGCACTTTATGCTTTTTTATACACCGTAGCATATGAACACCTGCCCGTCACGGTTTATTACACGCATGTAGAGAAACCGTTGTTGTTCAATATCCCACGTTTCCACCACAGATTCACCCACTGGAAAAAACAAAACAAAACAAAAAACAAAAAATAAATAAGCACTTTAATGCAAGACTTGAAAGTTTACCCCGAATAAAGTGAACTGAGATGGACATGCTTACATGTATTGACATTGAGTATATGTATAATGCCAGTTTGAAATTAATAATAAAATGCCTTCAAACCACCTGAATGCAACAAGGGTTACAGTCCCATTGCTGATGCTGGTTCAACAGAACTTCGCTAAATCTACAGCGTTAAATGAGGGATTGTCGAAGCAAACATATTATTTTGGTGAAATTTCACTCTAAGGCGCCTCTATGCTTTGGGGGGGGGGGGGGGTTGTTTTGGCAAATCCGGCTTCTATATGTGCGTCTCCTCAAATCTCAACCTTTTTTTACGCAATAACGCAAAAAATTGCTGAATTAGAGTATTTTCCTGAACTCTTATTGGCAATCTTACCTCAATATTAGGAATATATTACCTCAATTTTGGTGATTTTTTCTGAATATTGGCAATTTTACCTGATTGTTGGTGGTACTAACTAAAAAGTTCGCGGTTCGAGGAGATGACTTTGATTGGTAGCTTAGCAGACAAACATTTTTCGCGTACCCTTTTTATTTATATATTATTATTATTATTTTTTAATTGTCGCCTTTTCCTCCCTACATGATGACAGCGAAAACTTTGAACATCCTTAGAGATGGGGTTTCAGAAGTTTTTAGTGCTGCCATCGTTATTTTTGGTGGTTTTTACACCAGCGTTCATTCAGCGTTTACACCAGGGGCCGATCATTTACTTTATCGTTAAACCGATCGTTAAAACTGTCTACGAGTGATGCTTTTGGTCGAAAATTGTAAAACTTGACTGTTGCTATGGTAACCATCGTTAAGAGTCTCGTTTTATAAAGGCTGTTCATGAGTAACCTTTAAAAAAAGGACACTCTATAACGATGATCACCATAGCAACGGCTAAGTTGAACAATATTCGACCAATAGAATCACTCATACACATTATTAACGATCGGTTTAACGATGAAGTAAATGATCAGCCCGCAGAACCGACTGTTAAAGCGCTCATAGCAACAGTGTGCAATAGCTTCATTGTCCAATACATGCTGTCGATTAATGATTCTACGCTCATTGCGGTCATTGAACGTCCTTCACGGCGCCGGATTGAAATTTCTTTCCATTTTGCAGAACTTTACATGAATTCTTGAAGTATACATTTCAAGGTCTTGTCGACCCGAATTTTCATCCATTAACTGAAATCCAGTGACCGCAACCGTAAATCGACCGAGATTCGATAGCGCTCGCGGCTACGGAACGTTCGGAATCACGATAAGGTTTTCATCCCCACGTGCGAGCGAAACCGTGATCTATTTAAGCAAATTAAAGATAGAGTAAATGAGTAGACTTGACCCGTTGATCTCTGCGCCAATAGGATAATTACTACACTGGAAAACGCCGAGCGATGTAGTCAGTTTTAATGGGAAGAATAGTTGTTCGTTTACGATTTAAATCAAAGTAAGATGTATCATCGTTTTTCCTCTGAAACCTGGCTACTCGCAACGTAAAAAAGAGTCCGCAAGCAACGCAACGCCTTGCGTTGCAGCAGTAACCTCGAGTCTCGAGACCAGTGTTGCCAGATCCTTCGGCTTTTTCTTATGTGCTCTTACGGGAAAAGTCAAGAGAGCTAGCAAAACTGCTCGAGACATGGTCCCAGTGTTGCCAGATCGAAGGTAAAAATCCGTATCGTCCTCATTTACACGGAAAAAAACTACGGTGATAATAACCATACGGATACCTGATTTTTGGGACCTGCTAGATGTTATGGTAATGTTAACCAGAAGTATACTATGTTTTGACAAGGTACTAGGTGATGTTACCTGATTGCATGTCGAATTTACTCAAAGTATCGGTGAATGTACCATACTTCTGGTCAAGTTTACCATAACATCTAGCAGGTGCCAAAATCAGGTATCCGTATGGTTATTTTCACTAATATTTTTTTTCCGTGTAAATGAATGTAAAACGTATACGGCTTTTTCACCCCAATCTGGCAACACTGCGCGGTCCCCAGATATTGTGCTCGAAAATCTTTACATTTTTCTTCGATGTCAATAGAAAATTTAGTCCGTGGCGAACTTTTGCTAAAGAAATTGTTGAAAGTGACCCATAAGAAATACAAGCGAAATTCTCTTATCTTGAAAAACCTTTGTCCAGGTATAGTTGCTCTACACTTTTAATTTTATTTAATTCAAAACCAATTACTTTTTAATGGAAATATAATTACAATTTTCAATTGGAGGTTAAAAAATAAGCGGCAAACAACGGATTTCCGTT
Organism: Trialeurodes vaporariorum; assembly: GCA_011764245.1. NCBI lineage: Eukaryota > Metazoa > Arthropoda > Insecta > Hemiptera > Aleyrodidae > Trialeurodes > Trialeurodes vaporariorum. Next base: position 60,334,703 of record VMOF01000035.1, on the reverse strand, counting down.
CGCATGCTGTGCTGCTTCATTTTGGAGTAGCACTAACAAAATGGCATTGCCTCTTTATATGGTAATGCCTTGTTGGTCCTTTTCAAAATGTGCTAAAGAGAGAGAATTAATGCGTATGGACATGTTCGGTTCTTGGAAATAATGCCCTCTAAAAAATGTCCAAAGACCAAGAATGTCCGAAAAAATATGTTCAAAGCTACAAAGTCCGAGATAATTTATCATAAAGCTACAATATTGTCCAAGCGTAAAAAAAAAAAAAAAAATCCTGTGCATTTTTTTTTTTTAAATATAGAAGAGAATCTGAAGCTCTTTCCTGAAATTTAAAAATAAAAGACCAATTAAAATGTTTGTTGTCCGACCTTTTGTACAAAAATATTACCAAGAAAACGCTGTTTTGAACTGTTTCGTGTATAATAAGCGGTTGGTGCAGTACCCTCCCACGGATGTTTTCTGACTGGGCCTGTGCGCCCATGTCCATTCTTTTTGCTGGTAAAAATTTTAAAGGACATTATGTCATATGGTAGGGGGCCCCCTCATAGTGAGCTTGCCCACCAGGGAACTTTAGAGCCAGTCCACCCCTGCCCATAACCCCCACTCTCGTTACCAATCACAGGGGCGTAATTTCAAGTCTTGCCATCAGGGAGGGGAAAAAATTCGGTTTTTTTTTTCTTTTTTTTTCTTGCTTCTCATATTTTTCACTTGCAATTTGGGCAATTTTCGAAGAAAAACACGTTTTGTTTGTCGGTCCAATATGACTCCACCCCCTCTCCCCCTCCCGACACCCTTCCCCCAGGCTTTGGATCCGCCTCTGATCTTCTGGCCACCATGAGTTCCTGGATCCACAGTTTTAAAAGTCCGCAACAGATCTATTTGAAGATTCTTCAGGCAGCTTTTCAGGGAACCTGGTATAATACCACATGCTACACCGAGAGTCGTCTAATCAGTGGCGTCGCGTGCCATCTGGCAACAATGAAACTGCTCCATTTAAACTCATTAAATATATCGAATTTTCCTTGTGCACTGTGAACTCCCTGAAATCGATCTTTCACATGAGTTTAAATTGATAGAATACATGTTTGCCAAATTGCACGCGACGCCGCTGCGTCTAATGATAGCGAGTCATCGGCCTTCATGAAACTCTGAAGCTCCAAGCCTTGGTTTGCGATAAACTATTGAGAATGAAAAGCCACCATCCAATTATAGATATAGACTCACTCCAAAGCTCCTTTTACTTGCAAGTCTTGCAACTGGATGATCGCCGTTTCTACGAAGAGTAATCACGGAACTTTTGACCGTCGATCATTTCATCGTGATAATTTGGGGGGGGGGGGGGTCAAACTCAGAGGCATATTCAGGCATATCCTCCCCTTCTGTCTCCCCAACATCTCTCTCTCTCTCTTTCTCTCTCTCTCTCTCTCTCTCTCTCTCTCTCTCTCTCTCTCTCTCTCTCTATCTCTCTCTCTCCTCTCACACTCGCCCTCTCTTTCTTATGCTCTCTCTTCGCCAATTTGAGCACATACTTATTTGTATACACTCTGAGAGAAATCACTTCTTTAAAAACAAGGAGACAGGTTTACTTGTGACGGTTTTCCTTGCGCGAAGTAAAGTTCTGTTGCATGAAGGAGAATCACTGTCACAACAAGGAATCTTTCACTTGCAGCAGGCATACATTTTCCTTGGGTTAAAGGAATTTCCTCTTATACTCTGTTCACTATACGACGGGCCCTCGACCACCAGACAGTATTTATTTGAAAACGTGTGAATGACAACATGACAGGCTCGGCGCATTCATAGCACTCACTGATCGAACCTTTCCTCCACCCCCTTTGTTCATGCTATTTTTAGGTGCTGTCGCGTAGCGCAAGCACCTTATGCTATCGTCGCTGTCCGTATGTATGTATGTGACGCTTGACGCTCTCAGTTTGTGCACGCGAAAAGTGGTAGTAAATATCAATCGATTTTTATTGTCTCTCAGGGTTCAGTCGGAAGAATTAGCGTCGCATTACGATTTTTTGTAATTCACACTTGGGCTTAATTTTTCCTCATTATTCAATCTCAGCATGAAATTCCAAGGTTATTGGTGTCTAACAACACGAAATTCTGACTGAGTGTTCAAGAAATATGATTTCAATTTCAAAATTTATGAAAGAAACGGTTTCTTGAACCATAATAATTTCGTGCACTTATTTGGTATCAATTTGATGGTTTTCGCGAACTGGATTTGGATCCGTTATGAGACTTCCTATCAATGGACTCTGAATAAAGTTGAGTTGAAACTTTGAATTTCCTTAAGACTTGAATGCAGCAACCTTTGCCTTGTGTTGCCGAGACTTAGCATGCAACAATACACCGAAGACAGATAGTGACGAAGGCGAGGTTGTGAAGACCCGATGCACCCCTGATTTCCTCGGCTCACTATTGCGCTAACTCGGGATGACTACATTGCGGCGTCGCCAGCGTGTGCAAATCTGACCGCTGGTCGAGGGCCCGTCATATAGTGAACAGAGTATAGTCAATATTTCACTGTGCAGTTTCTTTAACACAAACGAAATACACCTTGGATTAAACAAAAAATTCTCTCAGTGTACCGGTTAAACCTTCTTAAGGAAACATCGCATTTTGTAGTTGTCAGCCGGCCGGGCAACCATGCATTGCATAAGAAACCCTGGTAAAAGTGTTCCTTAAAGTTCCATGCCCAAAATTTCGAGGGAAAATAAGGGTGATAGCCCCCTGTCAATTCTATATTCTGTTCGGGATAAGAAGTCCGATGGGAAGTCAGGTAAAAACGCACTACATTCCATCGCAGCGGTTTCTTGGCTGTCGATTCTTCTCCGCAACGTCCGTTCAGGAGGACTTGCCTTTCAGACCCTTTTATTGAAAAAGACAATACCGTGAACTGACCAATTAATATAGTCTTTTGAACGCCCACTCGAAAGTTAAACTTTTGCGGCATTCGCGAATTTTGAATAACTGACTTTAAATTTAAATTCTGCTCGACGTGCAAAGTAAAATGATACCTAACGGCGGTTCAATATGTAATTTTTCAAAGATTTCGGCTTTCTGAAATCACTCAATCAGGAATGCCGAAATCTTTGAAAAATTACTTATTGAACCGCCGTTAGGTATCATTTTACTGTGCACGTCGAGCAGAATTTAAATTTAAAGTCAGTTATTCAAAATTCGCGAATGCCGCAAAAGTTTAATTTTCGAGTGGGCGTTCAAAAGACTATATAAATTGGTCAGTTCACGGTATTGTCTTTGTCAATAAAAGGGTCTGAAAGGCAAGTCCTCCTGAACGGACGTTGCGGAGGAGAATCGACAGCCGAGAAACCTCTGCGTTGCAATGTAGTGCGTTTTTACCTGACTTCCCGTCGGACTTCTTATCCCGACCAGAGTATAAATACTGAACGAGTGTACTTTTCCTTTTTTTATACTTTCCGTAAAACAACTCAAAAATGGCCCTTATTATTATTTTTCCATCATATTTCATGAAATTCCGTGCACCGTTAGTGAAATTCGATGAAATAACATGAAAACCCTAATGAAATCCCATGAGCGGCTCACATAATCCCATGAAATGTTTTAGGGAAATATTAATTGCCCACGGAAATAACGGTCATGGAACTTCACTGAACGCTTTTACCGTAGGGTAATAAATCGGAAAGAATACAAATTAAATACGCTTTCAATGCAAGAGATAGTATTTTATTTCAGTGTATTGTGCTATAATTAGTATTTTATTTCAGTGTACTTTGCTATACTCTGTTCGGGATGAGAAGTCCGATGGGAAGTCAGGTAGTGGAAAGCAGCGGTTCCTCGGCCGTCGATGCTCGATTGCTGCGCTCGTTCAGGAGACCGAACTTTCAGACCCTTTATTTGAAACAGACAATACCGCGAACTGATCAATTATATAGTCTTTTGAACGCTCACTCGAAAAATCACACTTTTGCGGAATTAGCAACTTTTGAATAAGTGACTTTAAATTTAAATTCAGCTCGTCGTACCTACTCAGAAAAATGATACCTAACAGAGCAGTGGTTTAATATGTAATTTTTCAAAGACTACGGCATTCTTGATTGAATGATTTCAGAAAGCCGCAATCATTTGCAAATTTCATATTGAACCGCGCCATTCGATATCTTTTTTTTTTGCATGTCGAGCAGGATTAAAACTTAAAGTCATCTTATTCTAAATTCGCGTTTGCCGCAAAAGCTATTCAAGTGAGCGTTCAATTATAAGGACTATACAGGGTGGTCCGAAAGTCCCGGGACGGCTTCATAACTTTTGAACGGTTGCAGATAAAAAAACCAAACTTGGGGGATGTTTATAACTTAATAGGAACTACTTTTTGGAGTACCCAAAAATTCCGAGGGGCGCCCGTAAAGGGGGGTTTTGCCCCCAACTCAAACTTTCAAATGACAACCCCCCTCTTGTGATACCTTGTTTGAAAGGGCATAATATTCTAAGACTTTTAGCGCAAATCGCAGGTCAATATCGGTTTTAGTTTTCAATATATCGAAGGTCCAATTTCGACTTATTGGACCCATTTTCAAAAAATCATTACTACTTTTTGAAAAGTCGGAATTTAAAAAACTAGGGGTCCAAAATACTCTAAATAGCAAGTTCTTTTAAAAAAAATTACGGCTTGGACAAAACTGTTGTCAAAAGTAGGCTTTAGAGCCCCCAACAGTTTTTGACATTTTGGCCCCTCAGGGATGGATATTTCAAAACTTCTGTGTGACGACTTCTACCGAGTGATACATCGATGAAAAGGGCATAAAAACTGAGCATTTTGGCGCAAATTGGAGGTCGATATCATTCTTCGCATTGGAGATATCGAACTTTGTAAATCGAACTTTAACGGCCCCAAGTTTGGTTTTTTTATCTGCAGCCGTTCAAAAGTTATGAAGCTGCCCCGGGACTTTTGGACCACCCTGTATAATTGGTCAGTTCACGGTATTGTCTGTTTCAATAAAAGTCTCTGAAAGGCCGGTCAACTGAACGAGCGCAGCGGCCAAGAATCGACGGCCGAGAAACCGCTGCGTTGCAATATAGTGCGTTTCTACCTGACTTCCCATAGGACTTCTTATCTCGAACAGAGTATCCTATATTATATTTGTAAGAATGAAGCTAAGTTCCTGGAGAACCGCTGCACCGTTCGGTAGGGGCCTGGTACCGATCGGTAGGGCTCGGCTTCAATGCTTCGGGAAAAATATAAGTTTCTCCGTGCGGGCCCCGCGTCCCTTTTTAAATGCTAAAAACTTTTCTCTGGAAAAGTTGTGCGAGTGCGAAAAGGATGCGAATCAGTTCGTTTTGCAAGGGTGGGAGAGAGAAGCGAGATTTTGTCATCCTTTTTCAATTGCATACGTGCGGACGAGCATACGATTTTGTACGCGTGTGAGCGAGAAACGTGCTGCTCTGTCAATTTTTTTTTTTTAAAATTTGATCGAGCGATTTGACGTTACCGTGGAATTGTGATCATATGCTTTTGCGCGGAAGGACCACGACCTCTATATAAGACCGGCGAACGAATACGAACCAGCGTAACCCGCAAGAAGGAAAGTTAGGTTATAATAGAGGTGCTTGGCCGGATAGGAGCACCTCTGTTTACACGTATTTTATGAAGATGTTCTCTTCCGTTTTTCGCTTCTAAAACTCCTAATTTTACACGGAATTTGCTTTTCTTGGTCTTAATAGAAGGAGGATAGCTTGGCTTGTGACCTCCGCCCAACCGGGTCGGTAACGTTTTTTTTTCGAAAATATAGGGAAATATAAGTCGTTGAAGTGGACACCCGTTGTATACTCTGAAGACCTTTCAAATCACGTTCGCCTGTTTACGACGATTCAATCTGTCTACAAATCGGCTTTTAGTCATTTTTGAGTCTACTCCTTCACTCATCAGTCCTTTTAGTGCTAGATTCTTCGAAATCCGTAAAGTTTTAGTGGCTGAGGAGTAATTTTCTATACTGTGTAGTGTGTACCAGTAAACCTCCTGTGTTAGAGTTCGTAGTTACTTAACTTGAGTTCGTAATTTCTGTACATTTCCCTTCTGGATGATTTTTCATTCCTAATATTGTTTTATCAATCTGCGCCATCATCAGTGTCTATTAAATACTGTGATTGTGGTGAAACCCGCCCGCCGTTAACTCAGGATGTCGGATCGAGCCGACCACTGAAAGGGTTCTGGTTAGTCATCATCAATTTGTGAAGTACTCATCATGTCAGGAGTGATTCCCTCTTATTCCTTTGTTTAGTCGCAGCATAATTCAGCCTTGAATCAGATTCATCGTAAATTCCTCTCTTTAACCCATCCGTGGTTTTTGCGCATTCTTCGGAATCTTAAAGGTGAGCTTGGAGGGCGAAGCTGAGAGAATGGCCTATAAGATTTGGGTCAAGATTTCTACGAACAGCACCTAGAGGCTCATTCAGTTAAGTTCATGAAGTCGTATCGGAAAGTATTAGATGGCAGTTATATAAGGGGTCCTGTTTTCTTCATCACACATTTTAGCATTTTTAGCTGCTGTGACTCGGACTGCTGCGAACCGCAGTCGCTTCGGGAACACTTTGGGAAACGGACGAACCGCCATAAGCCGCAATGAGTGCGAGTGAGAAACCTTAAATCGCGAAGAGTCTCACTCTCGCACTGGCAGTCTCTTACGGGAACAATTTGGGAACTGACCGAACCGTCAAAAACACAATGACTGCGAGTGAGAAACCTTAAAACGCGGAAGGTCTCTCTCTCGCACTCGCAGTCGCTTACGGGAACACTTTGGGAAACGGACCGAACCACCATAAGACGTATTTAGTGCGAGAGAGAAACCTTGAAACGCGAAGGTCTCTCTCTCGCACTCCCAGTCTCTACGGGAACACTTTGGGAAACGGACCGAACCGCCATAAGACGCAATGAGTGCGAGAGGAGAAACCTTGAACCGCGAGAGGTCTCTCTCTCTCTCACTCGCAGTCGCTTACGGGAATATATATTGGGAAACGGACCAAACCGCCATAAGACGCAATGAGTGCGAGAGAGAAACCTTGAACCGCGAGAGGTCTCTCTCTCTCACTCGCAGTCGCTTACGAGAACACTTTGGGAAACGGACCGAACCGCCATAGACGCAATGATGCGAGAGAGAAACCTTGAAGCGCGAGAGGTCTCTCTCTCGCACTCGCGCAGTCGCTTACGGGAACACTTTGGGAACGGACCGGACCGTCCATAAGACATAATGAGTGGAGAGAGAAACCTTGAAACGCGGAGGTCTCTCTCTCGCACTCGCAGTCCCTTACGGAATAATTTGAAAACGGACCGAACCGCCATAAGACGCAATGAGTGCGAGTGAGATACCTTAAAACGCGAGAGCTCTCTCTCTCCCACTCCCAGTCGCTTACGGGAATATATTGGGAAACGGACCAAACCGCCATAAGACGCAATGAGTGCGAGAGAGAAACCTTGAACCGCGAGAGGTCTCTCTCTCTCACTCGCAGTCGCTTACGAGAACACTTTGGGAAACGGACCGAACCGCCATAAGACGCAATGAGTGCGAGAGAGAAACCTTGAAGCGCGAGAGGTCTCTCTCTCGCACTCGCAGTCGCTTACGGGAACACTTTGGGAAACGGACCGGACCGTCATAAGACATAATGAGTGGGAGAGAGAAACCTTGAAACGCGATAGGTCTCTCTCTCGCACGCGCAGTCCCTTACGGGAATAATTTGGAAACGGACCGAACCGCCATAAGACGCAATGAGTGCGAAAGAGATCCTTAAAACGCGAGAGCTCTCTCTCTCGCACTCGCAGTCGCTTCCGTGAAAATTTGGGAAATGGACCAAACCGCCATAAGACGCAATAAGTGCGAGTGAGAAACCTTAAACGCGAAGGTCTCTCTCTCGCACGCTCGCAGGTCGCTTACGGGAACACTTTCGGAAAAGGACCGAACCGCCACTAAGAGCAATGGTGCAAGAGAGAAACCTTGAGACCTCTCGCGTTTCAAGGTTCTCTCTCGCACTCATGGCGTCTTATGCTTTTCGGTCCGTTTCCCCCAAAATGTTCTCGTAAGCAACTACGAGTGCGAGAGAGAGACCTCTCGCGTTTCAAGGTTCTCTCTCGCACTCATTGCGTCTTATGGCGGTTCGGTTCGTTTCCAAAAGTGTTCCCGTAAGCGACTGCGAGTGCGAGAGAGAGACCTCTCGCGTTTCAAGGTTTCTCTCTCGCACACTCATTCTTCGTCTTATGGCGATTCGGGCGTTTCCCATAGTATTCCCGTAAGCGACTGCGAGTGCGAGAGAGACGTCTCGCGTTTCAAGGTTTCTCTCTCGCACTAATTGCGTCTTATGGCGGTTCGGTCCGTTTCCCAAGTGTTCCGTAAGCGACTGCGAGTGCGAGAGAGAGACCTCTCGCGTTTCAAGGTTTCTTTCTCGCACTCATTGCGTCTTAGGATGATTCGGTCCGTGTCCCAAAATGTTCCCGTAAGCATCTGCGAGTGCGAGAGAGAGGCCTCTCGCGTTTCAAGGTTTCTCTCTCGCACTCATGGCGTCTTATGGCTGTTTCGGTCCGTTTCCCAAAGTGTTCTCGTAAGCACTGCGAGTGCGAGAGGGAGACCTCTGGCGTTTCAAGGTTTCTCTCTCGCACTCATTGCGTCTTATGGCGGTTGGGTCCGTTTCCCAAAATATTCCCGTAAGCGACTGCGAGTGCGAGAGAGAGACCTCTCGCGTTTCAAGGTTTCTCTCTCGCACTCATTGCGTCTTATGTGGTTCGGTCCGTTTCCCAAGTATTCCCTAAGCGACTGCGAGTGCGAGAGAGAGACCCTCGCGTTTCAAGGTTGCTCTCTCGCACTCATTGCGTCTTATGGCGGTTCTGTCCGTTTCCCAAAATATTCCCGTAAGTGACTGCGAGTGCGAGAGAGAGACCTCTCGCGTTTCAAGGTTTCTCTCTCGCACTCATTGCGTCTTCTGCTGTTTCGGTCCGTTTTCCAAATTATTCCCGTAAGCGACTGCGAGTGCGAGAGTGACTTCTCGCGTTTCAAGGTTTCTCTCTCTCACTCATTGCGTCTTATGGCGGTTCGGTCCGTTCCAAGTGTTCCCGTAAGCGACTGCGAGTGCGAGAGAGAGACCTCTCGCGTTTTCAAGTTTCTATCTCGCACTCATTGCGTCTTATGGCGGTTTGGTCCGTTTCCCATAATATTCCCGTAAGGGACTGCGAGTGCGAGAGAGAGACCTCTCGCGTTTCAAGGTATCTCTCTCGCACTCATTGCGTCTTATGGCGATTCGGTCCGTTTCCCTAAATATTCCCGTAAGCGACTGCGAGTGCGAGAGAGAGACCTCTCGCGTTTCAAGGTTTTCTCTCGCGCAGTCATTGCGTCTATGGTGGTTCGGTCCGATTCCCAAAGTATTCCCGTAAGCGACTGCGAGTGCGAGAGAGAGACCCATCGCGTTTCAAGGTTTCTCTCTCGCACTCATTGCGTCTTATGGCGATTCGTCTCGTTGTTCCCATAGTATTCCCCGTAAGCGACTGCGAGTGCGAGAGAGACGTCTCGCGTTTCAAGGTTTCTCTCTCGCACTCATTGCGTCTTATGGCGGTTCGGTCCGTTTCCCAAAATATTCCCGTAAGCGACTGCGAGTGCGAGAGAGAGACCTCTCGCGTGTCAAGGTTTCTCCCTCGCACTCATTGCGTCTTATGGCGGTTCGGTCCGTTTCCCATAGTATTCCCGTAAGCGACTGCGAGTGCGAGAGAGAGACCTCTTGCGTTTCAAGGTTTCTCTCTCGCACTCATTGCGTCTTATGGCGATTCGGTCCGTTTCCTATAGTATTCCCGTAAGCGACTGCGAGTGCGAGAGAGACGTCTCGCGTTTCAAGGTTTCTCTCTCGCACTAATTGCGTCTTAGGGCGATTCGGTCCGTTTCCCAAAGTGTTCCCGTAAGCATCTGCGAGTGCGAGAGAGAGGCCTCTCGCGTTTCAAGGTTTCTCTCTCGCACTCATTGCGTCTTATGCTGTTTCGGTCCGTTTCCCAAAGTGTTCTCGTAAGCAACTGCGAGTGCGAGAGAGAGACCTCTCGCGTTTCAAGGTTTCTCTCTCGCACTCATTGCGTCTTATGGCGGTTCGGTCCGTTTCCCATAGTGTTCCCGTAAGCGACTGCGAGTGCGAGAGGAGACCTCTCGCGTTCAAGGTTTCTCTCTCGCACTCATTGCGTCTTATGGCGGTTGGGTCCGTTTCCCAAATATTCCCGTAAGCGACTGCGAGTGCGGAGAGAGACCTCTCGCGTTTCAAGGTTTCTCTCTTGCACTCATTGCGTCTTATGTTGGTTCGGTCCGTTTCCCAAAGTATTCCCGTAAGCGACTGCGAATGCGAGAGAGAGACCCCTCGCGTTTCAAGGTTTCTCTCTCGCACTCATTGCGTCTTATGGCGGTTCTGTGTCCGTTTCCCAAATATTCCCGTAAGTGACTGCGATGTGGAGAGAGACCTCTCGCGTTTCAAGGTTTCTCTCTCGCACTCATGCGTCTTCTGCTGTTTCGGTCCGTTTCCCAAAGTGTTCTCGTAAGCAACTGAGAGTGCGAGAGAGAGACTTCTCGCGTTTCAAGGTTTGTCTCTCGCACTCATTGCGTCTTATGGCGGTTGGGTCCGTTTCCCATAGTACTCCCGTAAGCGACTGCGAGTGCGAGAGAGAGACCTCTCTCGTTTCAAGGTTTCTCTCTCGCACTCATTGCGTCTTATGGCGGTTCGGTCCGTTTCCCAAAGTGTTCCCGTAAGCAACTGCGAGTGCGAGAGAGAGACCTCTCGCGTTTCAAGGTTTCTCTCTCGCACTCATTGCGTCTTATGGCGGTTCGGTCCGTTTCCCAAAATATTCCCGTAAGCGATTGCGAGTGCGAGAGAGAGACCTCTCGCGTGTCAAGGTTTCTCCCTCGCACTCATTGCGTCTTATGGCGGTTCGGTCCGTTTCCCATAGTATTCCCGTAAGCGACTTCGAGTCACAGCAGCTAAAAATGCTAAAATGTGTGATGAAGAAACAGGGCCCCTCAAATAACTGCCATCTAATACTTTCCGATACGACTTCATGAACTTAACTGAATGAGCCTCTAGGTGCTGTTCGTAGAAATCTTGACACAAATCTTATAGGCCATTTTCTCTGCCTACCCTTCCAAGCTCACCTTTAGGATTCCGAAGAATGCGCAAAAACCACAGATGGTTCAAAGAGAGGAATTTTACGATGAATCCTGATTCAAGGCTGAATTATGCTGCGACTAAACAAAGGTCCTTCTATCCAGCCAAGCACCTCTATTCTAACCTAACTTTCTTTCCTGCGGGTTACGCTGGTCGTATTCGTTCGCCGGTCTAATATGGAGGTCGGTGGAAGGACACATTCGGATAGAAGCATTTTAATAGCGACTTGAATGAAGTCACTTCGTATGATATCGATGTATAGCTTCGAGTTTTTGTCACATGATTTTACGTAGATGTAATTAATGGGACAGTCACAGTGCTGCTAGATGTGTTGTAAAATATTCAGGCACTTGAGACTTAATGTAAAATGTCTATATTTTATGTCAAATCTGGCAGCACTGTACAGTCATTGATTGATGGCTCGACGAGTTGCTGTATAACTTCGCGAAGTAGAGCTTCGATACTTATCATATGTATTAAACGCAGATTTTTATAATAGTACAATCAACTAGAGATGACTTTGTTGAGATCGGTGCGTTGAATTGATATCTCGATTGTAACCCAGCAAATTTGGGCTAGGTTTCGAGAATTTTTAAAGAACCAAAGTAATAGTGATGATGAGTTGAGACGATGGTTATTCTTCTCTTATCAATAATATGCTCTCGAATATTACTGAGTAATGAAAATAATTGGTTTCCTGTTGAAAATGTGTTTGTTTACTTTGAATGTATAAGTGATTTATCTAAGAATACTACCAACGGGTCCAACGGACCCAGAATATTGTTACACATCCTGTTTCAAAGTTGGCGATTTGAGCTGTTTCGTATTAGTTCGCATCTCGGTGAGTTATGATGTTTTTATAAGGTCTGTTTTTCAAATTTAAAAAAAAAAAAAAAAAAAAAAAAAAAAAATCGTTAGATTTCTTGGGTATTTTTGTAGTTTTTAACGATTCATTTGATTGTATACACCTGTATTTTTTTAATCTGTGGAGTCAAGTGTGTCAAATTAAATGAAGGCGTTTTTTTTTTTCTTTTTCGAAATAGACTGATTTAGTGCTGACTTGGTGATGAGCGTTCCAAAGAAAGACAAAACTGTCTCTCTTGGTCTCACGTAACCCCGCATGTACTGCTATCTCACTCTAATTTCAAAAAACTTATGGAGAGACATCTTTTGAGCATTGAGCATCAATTGTCAAAAAACGCTGAAAGATGACCCCAAATAATAGGGGTTGTAAATGACCTCACGTCCAAAAAGCTTAAAAATTAAATGTTAAATGAAGTTTGCTTGAATTTCCGAGCCAACCTATTTTAACAATATTGTCGTTAATAAAGGGCTGTTTGAAAAAGGCCTACTTTTCCCGCGCAAAGTTTCTTTTCCATTTTTATACAGATTTTTGATTTACCCTACTAAAACGCAATGTCTTATTGTCATGTCAGTTCAACGAAAGGTTATCGTAGGTGTGCGATCTCGGTCATGCGTATTGTTTGCTTACCCCGAACTTCTCATTTTATTGTGAAAGCATCGTTTTTCACTCTCGCTATCTCTTTCTCTCCTTCCCTTCTTTTCTCTGTCTGTTCTAAATCGTATAATCCACATGCGCTAATACGGTGCATCCAAATGCGCCGATTCTTAGGGTTTCGGCGGCTCCATGAGCGCCAAAAAATTGACGGTTTTGGATCGGGCCCTCTTGAGAAGACCACCCCTAAAATGGTTAAGTTTCATGCAGGGGGTGGGGGGAGGGGGGTTATGCTATTTATGCCCCTTCCAAATGATGACTCCTGTTTTCTAAACATTTGGTGTACATGAGAAAATACCACTTTAGTATTGCAGGATAATAGAGTAAGTTTTAGATTTCGTCCTTTGGAGCAGGATAGAGATGGGCGAATAGCAAACGGAGTTAGGGAGTGGATATCAAGTCAAAGTCTTAGCTCGAATAAACAAAATCACGCGCAAGCCGCGAAACGAACACTTGGCCGCGAAGCGGCCACCGGCCTCTAGTATACTATATATTTGTTGTTTTTTAGTGCTGAGTACATTTACCAAAAGTTGTATGAGTGTCATCATATCATGATAGTTTTTGTAAATCGTTTCCGGGAGCTGTAGGCATTGCTAAATGGAGACATGTACATAAAATGGAGGATGAGTCAGGAGCAAGTACCAGTGGCGGCTCGTGCAATATGGCAAAAATGTCATCCTTCCATTTGATTGTATGTAAAACAATCGACTCGAAAGTGAAGCAGCGCTTCACCAGCAATCGATTGTTAAACATAGATTCAAATGGAACGAATACATTGTTGCCAGATGGCACGAGCCACCATTGACAAGCACCCTCGATGCTGCCGATCCATATTGCCATGATCCTGGTGTTCTTAATGGCGAGGCAACGGGTCCGAAGAGCGAGGCGAGGGTGGTCCACAGAGTAATTTCCACATTCTGGCGAGCCACCATAGAAAACCCCCCCTCGGCGATCTCTCAAAATGCCGCGCGGGGATTGCTGTGATGGCTGGAATTGTGGCATAAGCCATTAAAGCAACCCCCGCGCGGGGCATTTGTATAAACTGACTCCCACGGTTAAAACAAGATGTAAACTGAGGCGACAATTTTTTCGCTTCGAGCTCTTATTTGTCTTGCTTATACAGTCGCCCCTCGTTAATTCGAACCTCTTTAATTCGAAAACCTCTTTAATTCGAAGGAAAGGCCAGTTCCCTTGGGAATCTCTCTATAATTTGAAAAAATCAATGTATTTTACTCCCCTCGTTAATTCGAAATTTTGGAGGCAGTTTTGCCCCTCCATAATTCGAAATTGAGCAAAAAGTTCCCTCTGTAAATCGAATAGCTGGAAGTAAATATGACTGCCCCTCTATAATTCGATTAAAGACAATTCATCCACTCTATAATTCGAAGGCAATTGAGTCACCTTTCCCAATCCAAAATTACAGACTTTTTCCAAAATAGAAACTTATGAAATTAATTACTTCATTTTTTTAGTTTTCTGTTCAATATACAATTTAGTACAGTTTAATTCAGTTTTTTGTACAGCAGCGGACTCTACAGCCTCTGCTATAGGTTACTTGTCCGGAGAAATTTGTATTCAATAGAGAACCTGGTGTGATTAGTGCCGTTCTAATCATAAAAAAATGTCTCCTTATAATTTAACTCCCTCTGTACTTCGAAGAAACTCATTAATTTCCCTCCACAATTTCAACCTCTTTAAATCGAAATTTCGTTAATTCGAAACCTCGATAATTCGAGCAAATCCCTCATTCCCTTGAATTTCGAATTATCGAGGGGCGACTGTACAAATATATACTGTGAATTTGAATTCTGTTTTATATTTATTGTTTATAACTACAGAGAGTGTCCCAAAAGTACCGAGACCGGGTGATGCTGTAACAAAGGGTGTTCCAAAAGTGCCGAGACCAGATGCTGTAACTACAAAACTAAACAATTTAGCGATAAGACCTTGGTCACGTTTGAAAGATCAACTTATTTCCTTTATCAATTGAGATTAATATGAGCGCATTTTTTAAATAATTGACAAATTTGCGACGGTTTGGAAAAGAAAAAGAATTTGACTCCCAGCGGATTTTTATCATATATTTTTATTTCTAGCATATCAGTCTCGTAGCGGAAAAAAACGAGGATTTAAATTGTCCGACGTTCTCTTTTTCAGAGAGCGACTTGTTAACATAACAAATTATAATTGTGAATCTATTAACGCTTCTCCAAAATGCATTTCTTATTTTCCCGTAAATTGGTCGAAGCGATTTTCGTCAAATTTGGCATGATGATTTCTAAGGATATCTAAAGGAGGCCCCCGAAAAAAAAATTCGAAAAAGTCGTCTGTGAGCTCCGCAAACTGAAGCTTAAAATTAAAGAGGGGGAGGGGGGGGTTTCTAGCTTGCCTTCCCTCCCACGGTGAATGAGATGCCCCGCGCTGCCTTAGCTAAGCCTAAGAGATACGGCACTTCCTATCTCCTCTGTGTTGAAAAACTGTTGGCCGAGCTCCGTAAAAAAACGCCTGCAAGGATGGCCGAGATGCAACGTGCAGCACGCTGCGGTGACCGTAAACATTGTTATTATTCATGTTGTTGGAAGCGAGGTTAGACTTTCTGCAACACCTAAATATTTGTCATTTAGTAGCCGATGGAACGATTAAAGTGTCTTCGATTTTCAGATTTACGTTCGAAATATACTCAGAGCTCATTAAACTTCCGAAACACTTTATTACTCTTATTAATTTAGTAAAAGCGTTGTTATTTATACTTCTCAGTTCTTCACTGAATCGGCAGGAAGCAGGCAACTGTCTGCTTTTGAAGAATAGTGACTGGTTTTAACTGAGATGGCTTTGAACGCAAACTTAAACAACTGAATGGGTCTGTTGCACACTTCGGCTACAGCGTTTCAAAGTATCAATTCCTATGTAAAAAGCCGAGAAAATAACAATGGCAGCATCAGAAAACAGTAAAATTCAGTATTAAACTCACAAATTGCGAAAAACACTAGACACTATTCACCCCTGTATCTTTCCACCACGTGCACGATATTTCGCGAAATTAGCGCGGCACATTCAAATAAACACGGCCGACTGTCATCACAGCTGACTTCATAAACAAATAAACAGTAAACACTGACGGCGTCTGCTATAATTCTTACATTTCAATATCCTCAAAAGGTTGTGAAAGGTACGGAGACCGACATTTGTGTCGAAAACTTATCAAAATGAAACAATAACACACAGGAGTTCCAAGGATGATTCCAACTTCGATCATCATCCTTGGAACTCCTGTGTGTTATTGTTTCATTTTGATAAGTTTTCGACACAAATGTCGGTCTCCGTACCTTTCACAACCTTTTGAGGATATTGAAATGTAAGAATTATAGCAGACGCCGTCAGTGTTTACTGTTTATTTGTTTATGAAGTCAGCTGTGATGACAGTCGGCCGTGTTTATTTGAATGTGCCGCGCTAATTTCGCGAAATATCGTGCACGTGGTGGAAAGATACAGGGGTGAATAGTGTCTAGTGTTTTTCGCAATTTGTGAGTTTAATACTGAATTTTACTGTTTTCTGATGCTGCCATTGTTATTTTCTCGGCTTTTTACATAGGAATTGATACTTTGAAATGCTGTAGCCGAAGTGTGCAACAGACCCATTGAGAATAAAAGGTTTTCTTCAATGAGAAACAACTCGCATCCAGTCAGATGTTCATAAGATCTTAACTGTTAAAGAGATTCTAACCTCATTTCAAACAACAACAGTAGTAATAATGTTTACGGTCACCAGCGTACGCCACATTGCATATACTTCGTGATAGTCGAACAACACTTTTGAATCGTTATGCTATATCTCTTAGGCTAACTAAGTAATCTCTGGCTGCGCTGAACTCTCTTATTATCTGTCCCTACCCCCGCGGCCCCACCCGCTCAACGCTCGGCAGAATTTTATTTATACAACAGGAGTCGGTTTACATCCACCCTTTGAGGCACATTGTGTCAGGGCAATAATTCGCAACCATCAGTCCGAAGATGATGGTCAGTTGTCACTTATTATAAGCAAGGCTGCCGTTTTGCGTATAATCAATGCTATTTTTCTATTCACTGATGATTCCACCGGTTGAGAAAAGATTACACGGTTCAGTTCAGTGTATGACTAGAATGCACGAAAATACTCTGATCTGTAATCTTTCCTTAATCGGCGGAAACTCCGTTGATTAATTAAAATATCCGAAAGTTTTTCAAAGTCACCGACGACTCCACCGGTTGAGAAAAGATTACAGATACGAGTATTTTAGTTTATAACAGTCATGCACTGAACTGAACTGTGTAATCTTTTCTCAACCGGTGAAATCATCGGTGAATAGAAAAATAGCATTGATTATACGCAAAACGGCAGCCCTGATTATAAGAGCACACAAAAATAGCAGATCGAAGAATTTCGTGAGGCTAAAACGAACAAACCCGACAGCGATAGTTTTAGTTGAGTAAAACAATATGCCTTTCGATAATACTGAAAAATACAAAAAATAAAAAAATAATAAAAAAAAAAATAATAATAAAAAAAAAAAAAAGCACCCGCTTTGTTTTTTTGTGAGTAAATGACGGGTATAGAAATAAGACTCGTTGTGATGATAAACTTCAAGTTATCGCAGTCTCGTATACAGAGTGAAATGACGAAATTAACGTTTACACTTTACATACAGTAATTTTGATGTTACTAAGTCGTTCTCTGAAAAAGAAAACATCAGGCAATTTAGAGCAGAGCGGTCGGTCCCCGGACGTTTGCCCTAAAACTTTTGATCTACTAACAGATAACTTACTAGTTTTTTACCTAATAACAGTTGCCCTAACGATTTTCACCTAAAACGCATTTTACCTCAAACGCCTTTTTACCTAAAATCGTTGAGGCAAAAAGCCTCTAAAAGCCATTTTCAGCAGGGAAGGAGAGTCGCACTTACCAGGAGAGTCGCACTTACCTTTTCACAGTAGAGGGTGTAATTGTATCTTTACTGCCCTTAAACAACAATGAAGTCATAATAATGTCCTCGTCACAAATTTTGACATGATTTTTTTTTACATTTTGTAGATTTGACAAGTTCCGTACTTGTAAAAAAAGTGAACAAAAAACCAAAAGGAACAAAACCAGGGCACACAATAATTTTGATAATAACAGAGCAATGAATTATTTTTACAGGAACGAGATTTCGTCTGAAAAAGTTTCATTTCATAATAGGTTAGGTATGAAAATTATTTACAGTTTACACTCTTTCCTCTCCATATTGCAATAATTTCATGAGAAGGAAGCGTATATGCCAGCTGAAATTTTAGGCAAAGGAAACAGTTAGATAAAATATACTTTAGATCAAATTGTGTTGGGCAACTGTTTTTAGACAAAAAAACCTGTAGGTAATCTGCGTTTAGACCAAATACCTTAGGGCAAGTGACCCGGGATCATTTAGAGCTTCGTTTTCCGCTACGAAATTGATATACTATAAATAAAAATATCTGCTAAAAATCTGCAAGGAATCAATTTTTTGTCTTTTTCAAAACTGTTGCAACTTTGTCAATTTTCGATAAAATGTGTTCATATATATATTGAGCTCAATTGATAGAAAATAAATTGATCTTTCAAACGTGACCGCAAGGCCTGATCGCTAAATTATGGCGGATACAGCAATATGGCAACCATGTATTCTTCCCATTTGAATGTATGAGGAAGAATCGATTCTCGAGGGGGCCATGGCCCCTTGACTAATCGATTGTTTCTCACGCATTCAAATGGGAAGAATACACAGTTGCCAGATCGCTGGATCCGCCCATGCGGTCACGGTACTTTTGGGACACCCTTTGTAGTTATAAACGCAGATAAAAGAGAATTCAAATTCACAGCATGTTTTTTGGTGTAAATAGACTGATTTAGTGAGTCGATATATCGTGTGATTATATGCGATATACTCGTCTGGACCTATCGAAGTTCCGACTGGTTCGATATACATGGGTTTTCCCATAAGGAATCGGAATGCTATTTTCAAGCGGAAATTTCGGCCTTTTTGAGACATTTTTTACGCGTCGGAGGCTGCGATAATGGAATCTACGTATCCTCAAGTGCCGGGAACCAGCATAAAATAGGGCGATAGCGCAAAATTTAAACTAGTTATGCCGCATATATCGAACCAAGTCGTGAAAGTGAGGTTATGGCACCTCATTGTTTACATCCTTAATTCCAACCTCTATGAACTGCAAAACTTTCATAAATTTTGTTATTTAGCTGTTATTTCTTTAGAACTTTTGGAGGAATAATATACCAGAGTACTGTAGTTCACCTGCTTTGAAATTTTGAGCTCCAATATGCTTGATATTACTCAACAAGTTAGTGTTTCCTCATCACCGCAACGGTACAGAGTCTAAGTAGGTACTTTATTGTCGTTTGCCTTGCCTAAAATTTTATCGCTGGGTTACTAACACATCTAAATTACAACAATAGGTTCTTACCTTCTATCTGTAATTCAAATCTAGACAAGTAGAAGGGGGGAACACTCAAATAAAGCCAAAGGAAGGCTACAGTCAGGAGTGCGTGGGAGGACGGTTGATTGATGACGGGACTGAATCACCCTGCTGAAAGGTTCTTTACAGTCGACAATGTTTTTAGAAGTATGTGATTGAAGGGTAAGAGGTAAATGAAGGATACAAGCATCAAAGAAACGAATGAAACACCGGCAGGTCGAAGAATATGACTGAAAAATTCAAACGAAGACTCGGGTAGAGTTACGGAACATGCCTTTTTCTAAAATCTGAGGTAATGTCAGGCATTACAGGACTCAAAATGTTAGTGCAAGTGTGCTACTATACTCTAGCACATAATTCCTCCAAAAGTTCTGAAGAAATAACTGCTAAATGACAAAATTTATGGAAGTTTTGCAGTTCATAGAGGTTGGAAGTAAGGATGTAAACAATGGGGTGCCATAACCTCACTTTCACGACTTGGTTCGATATATGCGGCATAACTAGTTTAAATTTTGCGCTATCGCCCTATTTTATGCTGGTTCCCGGCACTTGAGGATACGTAGATTCCATTATCGCAGCCTCCGACGTGTAAAAAATGTCTCAAAAAGGCCGAAATTTCCGCTTGAAAATCGCATTCCGATTTCTTATGGGAAAACCCATGCATATCGAACCAGTCGGAACTTCGATAGGTCCAGCCGATTCACTAAATCAGTCTATAAGAAAAATGAGAACTCGAACCTAAAAAAATGTCACCTGAGTTCACGGAGGCGGAAATCTGCGACAGGAAAGATTCAGAAGCGGAGAAACTATCACAATAACTGAATGCAACTCGAAATTAATTCGAAGAACTGCTAGCGATGCTTTTATATCGTTCAACACAAGGAGAACTTGGGCAAGGCGTGTTTACTTAGGTGGCAGATATTACTACAAAAAGTTGCTTGTTCAAACATATTCCAACCAACTGTGTAATTGCCATTTCGTGCAGTTTCCTCTAATTTTGGACTATTTAACTCACTACTGTTAGGTACGCACTGCTGGGAAATTTTCAAATTTTCCGCCAAATTTGGCCAAACTGCCAACAGATGATCACTAAGCTTTTTCCGTTTCAACGAAAAACTTCGGAACAAATGCAGATTTACACATGAAATAGTATTGAACTTAAAAAAAAAAAAAAAAAAATGATTAACGGTGATTACTGTTTTTTTTTTTATCTTTTGGGGGGGGGGGGGTGAAACAAATTGCCAGGAAGATGAAAATATGTCTTTCAATTTTTTTTTTTAAAGTTTTTTCTAAAGCCATCGGCAGATGTTTCCGCAAAATTTCGCGACAGTCGATCAATATTTACATAATCAGACCGTGAATAATATCCTATTGCATTGCACGCAAAAATGAGCTTTTTGAGACACGACAGAGCAAAAGTAGAAATAACTATGCAGATTGCGGGTTCGTATACAAAAACGAGCCAGGCTATAGATTTCTCGCGAACGCGCTTCAATCTTCGAAAAAAGCTCAAACACACACATGTTCGTTTATTTAATGGATGGAATCTTTTTAGGGGTTAAAGGAGGCACCAATCCCCGAAATCGCATCTTTCGCCCATTTTGCCTCACTTTGGGATAGAACTTTACACGTATTAATTGCCCTTCTTCAGATATATGTATATCGTTAGGACTCACCTCATAAATAAATTCAAAATTCGCAAAAAAAACCATCACTCTCTTTTAAATTTTTACCTCCCCCTTGCCTCTTAGTGGATGCGTCCATGTGTCACCCGGTTCAGTGCATAACTGTTTGATTTTGGAGCATTGTAAAGTAAAATGACAAATGATGTCGCGGTAAAATCATAACTTTTCAGTGAATCCAGCTGCGCGGCGCGGCCGCGGGCGCCTTCTCATTATTCAAAATTTAACTTTCCGGGTAAGGTGGTGCGGGACTGCGGGTGCACCGCAGGTTGTAGGGACTGTGGAAGAACACCCCCCCCCCCTTCTCCTCTGCTCCTCCCCCTCCCCCCCCTCCCCCCCCCCTCCCCCTCCCACCCTCCTCCTCCTCCTTTCATGTAGCTCTCGAGCAATGCATCAAAAGAAGCGGCAAGCAGGACGCGCGCAAACTCCGCAGTCTCTTTAAATTATGGAAGCGACGAAAAAATTGCAACAGGGAAAAAAAAAAAAAAAAAAAAAAAAAAAAAAAAAATGGATCAAGAGCGATTTATGGTGGTTATGCATCTGCCGCGGTCGATACCTTGTGCTGACTGGTGGATGCTGATGCAGTGCCGCGATGCCGCACTGGTGCATCAGCACCCGGAAGCCGAGTTAGTTATAGAGAAATGAATCGCTTTCAGAGCTTCAGCAATCAGTAAATGCGAGAAAGCAGAGATGCTCCTCTCTGTGTAGTCTGTGCATAATATGTACATAGATATAGTCCGTAGAGTCTGAAGGTAGAGATAGCATGGAAGTTTCAAATTACACGTTTTGCTTTTTGATCAGCACGCCGCACAATGGAGGAGTCGACGGGAGGGGTCGGAAATGGAATTTATGACTAAAAATGCTATTTCTAATGTTTTTTTTTATACCGTCGAGAAACATACTAAAAAGGGTGATTTGTGAGTAAAATTGTACAACTAACCCAATGGAATTATGTTCAAACTTCTTTATTGCGTATTAACAAAGATATGCGCATTTAAAGTCGCCAAGCCAAGTCCGACCTCTACCATTGACTCGTCCCACTGTGCGGCGTGGCGGGTGGCAAGTGATTTTAAAATACTCGCCGGCGGAGATGAAAGTGTTTTTTTTTTTTGTTTTTTTGTTTTGTTTTTGTTTTTATTTGTTTTATTTTTGATCGGGTCATGATCCGACAAATGAAATTCCCGAGGATCGACGATGCTGCAACAAGGATGCAGAAGGACCCGATCGATAGAATCAAACCGCTAGCGAGCATGAGCCAAAGAAAAAAAAAATTAGAGAGAGAGAGAGAGAGAGAGAGAGAGAGAGAGAGAGAGAGAGAGAGAGAGAGAGAGAGAGAGAGAGAGAGAGAGAGAGAGAGAGAGAGAGAGAGAGAGAGAGAGAGAGAGAGAGAGAGAAAGAAGAAAGAGAGGAGAGAGAGAGAGGAGAGGGAGAGAGAGAGAGAGAGAGAGAGAGAGAAAGAGAGAGAGAGAGAGAGAGAAAGAGAGAGAGAGAAAGAAGGTCAAAATATTCTATTCATAAGTCTTGATACTACTGCAACAATCTATTTATAAGTTTTTGGTTTTTTTTTTTCACTTTTTTTTTATTTTTGATCTATACACATTTGGTATAGTTTACAATGGAGCTGTTGCAAACTTTTGCTACAGGCTTATTAATAGTTGAATATGGGGTAATACCCTGTAAAAATAACGATTAGCGCACTAAAAAATCACGAAATCCACTCCTAAACTCACAAAATGCTTTTAAATGCGAGACCGTAATGGCGGCCGAGGCCGCGGTTTTCTTATGGCAATTGTATGCTTCTCCTTTTCCTTGTGTGGTGTTGCGAGAACACCTCGTGTAGATGGCGCTGATTGAAGATAGGGAACCCCAATGAAAACCGCGGCCCCGGCCGCCATTGCGGTCTCGCGTTTAAAAGCATTTTGTGAGTTTAGGAGTGGATTTCGTGATTTTTTAGTGCGCTAATCGTTATTTTTACAGGGTATTACCCCTCATTCAACTATTAATAAGCCTGTAGCAAAAGTTTGCAACAGCTCCATTTCTTATAAGTATTTATATAAAAACTAACATATCATCTAGAAGTTACCGTAAATTTAACTTCATGAAACTTGCCTAGTAAACTAATTAATTGACAGGAAGAGTAAGAATTGAGACGGAATTTTAGTGAGCGGCAAATGAGAAAGGCATTTACAGAGACTCGGTCATTTTAGAATTTTGCAACAGAGATTTTGAAATTGTCAACATTTGGAAACTGGAAATGAAAGAAAATTTTGGGATTTTGAGGTAAAAATTTAAAAGAGAGTGATAGTTTATTGCGAATTTTGATTTTATTTATGAGGTGAATCCTATAACGATATATATATATATATATATATATATATATATATATATATATATCTGAAGAAGGGCAATGACTAAGTGTAAAGTTCTATCCCAAAGTGAGGCGACATGGGAGAAAGATGCAATTTAGGGGATAGCCTCCCTTAACCCCTGGGGGCGCCAAAGATGAAAACCCCCCAAAAAATGCCCTTCATTAAATAAAATTAAATAAAATTGTCACCTGAATCAAAAGAGGTATTTTCATTATAGTGACTGTCAATTGTTCGTCGGTAATCATTTTAAAATTCCTTCCAACGATTTTTTTTTTTTTTTTTTTTAAACCAAAAAGAACAACTTTTTAATGAAAAAAAAATGTAAAAATCCCAATTTTTGCTTCACAGCATGATGTAGAAATGGCGGAAAATACCATTTCTGAGCATACAGATCATAAAATAAAGAACTGATTTATTTTACTATTTTTCCCACTATTAGAGGATTCATATGTTTCGTCCAAAAAGGAAAAATCGTGCAGTGAAGGGTTCAGTTATTTTGCTATTTGTTGTTTATAAAATCTTCATTTTCATTTCTGACATCATGACCGGGGAATGAAGTGTTTGGACCAGAGATTACTAAGCCAAAGAGATATGGCAAGTCCTATCCCCGCCATGTTAGAAAACCGTTAATCGACATTTCGTAAAAAACGCCTTCAAATAGGCCGTGATACTATACGGCGTACCACCTGGTGGACCATTTTTCGTAAACATTGCTATTACTGCTGTTCCTGGAAATAAATTCAAGGCACACACTTCTCTGAATTTTTTTACTTTACAAACACGTTGACAAAATGGAAAATCTCAAGAGAAAAATTTAGCCACTAAAAGAACCACTAAAACTTTAATCAAAAGTCATTTACTGGCAGCCGAACGCACTTCGGTTACTTTCAGAATTGTTTACAAAAATGGTCCACCAGATCGTATGCCAGTTTGCATACTTCGTAGGAGTCGATTAAAAGTTTTGAGCAGTTCTGCCATATCTTTTTAGCTTAGTAATCTCTGGTTTGGACCCACTGTGTGGAGGGAAGAACAGCCGGAGCACACAACAACAGAAACTGACTACGCACGTGCGCAAGGATTTATACCGTTAAAAAGGTGCAAGAGTACTACCTTACTACCTACTACCGTTAAAATTGTACTTTTAACTAATTTAATTTCCTCTGCCTCAGAAGCAGTACTTCCCATCATCGAGTTTTCTAGTCTTTCTTTTTTATCTCTCTCTCTCTCTCTCTCTCTCTCTCTCTCTCTCTCTCTCTCTCTCTCTCTCTCTCTCTCTCTCTCTCTCTCTCTCTCTCTCTCTCTCTCTCTTTCTCTCTTTCCCTCTATTATTCCCGTTAACGTGCGGACAGAACAGAGCCGACACTCGGACTCGAACATCTCTTAATTATCGCCTCGGTCTAGTCCTACCGTTTAAATTATGATAACCATCCAACGAGCCTGCGCGCGCGCGCAGAGTACCTGGCGTCTATAGCCTGGAGGCGGCTCCGTGATCATGCTATTCGATTGATCGATTTATTTCCCGTGGGTTTACGAATAATGTGCACTGAAAGTAAAAAAAAAGCTGCACGGAAAAAAAAAGACTGGTAGAATTTACCACCTGGTATGGCTGATTTTGGAGTCTATTATCAAGTATATGGTAAATTTTACCATTATATGTTAGATGCAAAGTACTTTGTGGTGAAATGTACCAACAGGTTATCTAGGTACGTTGCATTGACCACATGATGATGAAATGTATCATATCTACTTGATTGCAGACTCCAATTTTTTTTTTTTTCGCTTGGCAATGGGTCTGTTGCACACTTTCGCTACAACGATTAAGAGTGTTTAATCTAATGTAAAATTGCCTGAAAAGTGCATTGGTGGCATCAGAAAGTCATAAAATGCAATAGTAAACTTACAAAAGGCGTTTAATGAAATCCAAGATGGCGGTAAAATATCGAGCAATTTGTATGCATGCACCACGAACATCCAAGTATAGCCAACCTCACAATATCGATCACGACCAATCACAACGTAAACAAACACATAACCTCTACCTCCACTGAGGTTGTCAAAGTTGGCCATCCTTGGATGTTCACGGTGCATGCATACAGATTGCTCGATATTTTACCGCCATCTTGGATTTCATTAAACGCCTCTTGATGTGAGTTTATTATTGCATTTTATGACTTTCTGATGTCACCAATGCACTCTTCAGGCAATTTTACATTAGGTTAAACACTCTTAATCGTTGTAGTAAAAGTTTGCAACAGACCCATTCCCAGTTTTATTCCCAATTCGGCAGTTTGTGCAATCTGGCATCAACGAATTCTCTCCATCGAAATCTATGTCAAATAATCGGTATTCAGGAGATTCACTGAATCCCTGAGAAATCGATACTTTTGCATGGATTCGAAT
The DNA here is from genome assembly GCA_011764245.1 of Trialeurodes vaporariorum. Taxonomy (NCBI): domain Eukaryota; kingdom Metazoa; phylum Arthropoda; class Insecta; order Hemiptera; family Aleyrodidae; genus Trialeurodes; species Trialeurodes vaporariorum. The sequence goes on along the minus strand of VMOF01000035.1, from coordinate 60,309,105 downwards.
GGCAAAAAATATTTTTGCCAAATAGCACGAGCCCCGCCACTGTTTATTTCCAAGTTTTTTCACAGGTTAAAATAATATCCGTACAACCTTCAGTCACAATGTGTGCCACTGTACCATACGGACTTATGAGTTTATTCCTTTCCGTGGCTCGATTTGAGTCACTCAATTTCAATTCCTTCTTGAAGATAAAGACTTCCACAGATTGAATCTTCGTCAATTTGCAAAATAATGATCCGACAATAAGCGCCTTCATTTAGATGGATAGGCAAAATGAACACCGTCGACGATTTTGAAAATAAAGTGGCAAAAATAAAGAAAAAAAATTAGGGTGACGCCAAAGTCTGCGCTAATCTCTCCAAACCCCTCCACCCCCCTCCTCCGCAACGGTCGTTAACACTTTTCGGACCCACATGGCCGCATTCAAAGCTCGCGGCCGTGAGAAAAAATTAATCATTCATTCATTTTTTTTTTTTCTGTTTTTCTATCTTTCTTTTTTTTTCTTTCTCATGCAGTCAGTTTGTTTCAACTGAATTACCTCAAGAGTCGGATCTTCGTCGCGCCAGCCATGACAAATCGGTCACTTAATGATGTCGAATTGGTCAGTTCCGTTCAATTACAAGGCAGTCACAGGTCACACCGTGTAGTCCTCAAGAATTTAATTGCTCAGTGTCTACTTAACTCAAGAAGCCAAGACCCTTATTACTTTTACCCAAGAATGATGTTGGTCATTCTGGATAGCAGGGCTTCGGACCCGAGCATTTGAACAACGGGTCCGGGTCCAAGAGAAAATGAATCCTCAGGGTCCGGGTTCGGGTCCGGTCCAAAAAGAAGTGAGTCGTCAGGGCCCCGGTCCAGGTCCGGGTCCACTAAAATTCTTTGGACCTGGTCCAGGGTCCGGAACCGGTTCTGGACCGGTTCTTAAAGGGTCTAAGTAATTAGTTGATAAATTTGGGCTTCATAGTTGAACTTTTTTATGCAGAAAGGGACACATTTTTCTGTTTACGCAAAAGTGAACCAATGAACAAAACAAGAAACTCATAGCAATTGGTTACATTCTTCATAAAGTCACCCAAACAATGATCTAGTAAATAGCAAAGGACAGAGCTAATGAAATGATAAAATAGAAGCGGGGTTTTGTTTCCTTTTCTTCCTTTTTTTCTTTCTTTTCATTTCTTTTCCTCTCTTATTTCTTGCTTTCTTTTGTCCTCTTTTTTTCTCTTTATCCTACTTTTTTACCTCTAATTTATCCTTTCTTCATGTGCACACTGGACCCGCTGAGGACCGGTTCTAGCGGGTTCTGAATGAACCCGTCCGAAGGGTCCGGGTTCGGTTCAGGGTCCAGAAGTGAAGACATTTTCGGTCCGGGTCCGAGTCTGGGTCCAGAAGAAAAAACAAAATTCGGTCCGGATCCGGGTCCAGGTCCAAGCAAAAAGAGGGGTCCGGACCGGTTCCGGGTCCAAGGTTCGAAGCCCTGCTGGATAGCACCAATGCTTGTCAAGTGGAAAGGAAGGGTGGAAGAAAAGAAAGATCAGAAAAGAAAAAAACAGAGGTGCGAAAGAAAAAGAAAAACTCATCAGACCGAAACCAAAGATTGTTCAATAATTTTAATTTTTAACATTCAAATTAGGTTCGGAGAAAATTGCAATCTAGGTGTTCTTTCCGTCAAAATTCACAATCGACGTCCATCTGACGCAGTTGCTTAAGTGGTTTTTTGCAACTTTTCAAGAGAGCGGGAACCAAATTGTCTGACTTCCTTGGTTTTGATGATTTACGTATATATACGGAGAGAAATTTATATTTGGGGCTACCAGAATTACTTCTACGTAATAGTTAAATGTTCATTTGTGTATCCTTAACTAGATTTCTGGTATAATATGCAAAATACATTTTTTGTTGATACCAGCAATATCTTCACAGATACCAGAATTTACATTTAACTATTCCATAGAAGTAATTCTGGTAGCCCCTAATATAAATTTTTCTCCGTGCGCAAGAGCTGTCTTCTTTACTAAGGAATCACTGCATCATCCGTACATTAGCGCGTATCCAGAAGCAGAGGCGGCTCGTGCAATTTGGCAACAATGTCATACTTACCTCCATTTGATTGTATGTAAAACAATCGATTCGAAAGTGAAGCAGCGCTTCACCAGCAATCGATTGTTAAACATAGATTCAAATGGAGCAAAGACACCGTTGCCAAATAGCACGAGCCGTCGCTGTCCAGAAAAGCACACACGATGTTTTACGGCCGACCGCTTCAATTATTTATGCGACCATGCGCGTGTGCGTGGTGAGATGAGCTTTTCAATCGCGTTTAGGTAACAATATAATTTAATCGCCTTGCAGTGTTGCCAGATAAACGGTTTTAGGCCGTGTATTTCTCATAAACTTACTGTGAAATAAACGATTTTTAACGTCAAATCTGGCAACGCTGTCACCTAGTCCGTCCGTTCTTCTTTCGTTCCTCCGTGTGCAGCAGGACTACATAGACGGACGAGGGGGGGATTTTGAAACCGTTTTAACCACAAAAAAACGCTCAGTGTATGATATTGAAAATTGCGCCATTAGAAATCTGGATTGTGCAATAGAGCAGTTATGAGCAGAGGAGTGTTACAAGTCTGTCTTGTTCCGAGTCGGCCTGTGGAAACGGAAGGATCATCCAGTGGCAATGGCGTCTTGTGGATTTCGATGTATCCAAATCTCCTTCATTCAGCCGATGGAAAGAAAGATCCTATCTTTGAAGGTTTAACCAACGTGCTATAACCAAGTAGAGGGTTGACGCTATTCAAAGGCAAGTACATTTTCCCAGCCCCCCCCCCCAACTTAAAATTCTTACTTTGTTTTTTTTTTTTTTTTTTTTTTTTTTTTTACAGGAGTTTTGTCATAGTTTTGTAACGTTTTGTAACACCAAAGAAAAAATTGTAACCCAAAACTTTAGGGGTAAAATGCACTTTTACTTTGGGGGGCTGGGGAAACGGCAGCCTCCCCCCAGTTTAAGATTTTCAAATTTTGATTGAGCCATTATTTTGTAATAGTTTTATAACGCCTTTAAAAAGTTGTGTAACTCGAAATCGCGTCCTCCAGGCAATCATAAAATTGAGAGAGGGGGCTAAGGTTTCCGCTATTCGTAAAGTTACAAATTCTAAAATCCTCTCATCGTTTTGTAACAGTTTTGTAATATTTTGTAATACCATGCAATCAAAAAATTTAGACGGATCCAGCAATATGGCGACTGTATGGATTCTTTCCCATATGAATGCATGAAAAACAATTGATTAGGAAAAGGGCCATGGTCGGCTGTTTCTCATACTTTCAAATGGAAAGAATGCATGGTTGCCAGATTACTGGATCCACCCATGAATAAGCCATCTTTGTGTGTCTTATACTGAAGTGAGGCAAGTATGAACGATAGTCCGTTATTGTTCGCATCTTATTTGTCAACCTTAAATCAAAAATTGTAATTAATTAAATCAAAACAAACTGGTTTCGAATAAAACTGCAAGTGTTTTATCGAGCGACTTTCTGGACACTGAATTTTAAAACAACCATCCGGGTACGAGAAAACTTTAATTTTGTTTGTCATATAAGTTTGTTTCTTTTAAAGAACTTGCTTAACCCTTGTGAGCCTAAGGTATTTCGGTAACACAAAGGACTAAGGGGGGGTATTTTTGTACCCCAAGGATATTTTCATGCAGCACAGTCAGTATCAATAATTTTGAAACTTTAATGGATGGATTATGTACTTAGTACCCTAAGAGAGTAATTTATGTGAAATTTGAGTAAATTTTTGCTATGTTGCCAAATTTACACCTACTTTTAAAAAAAAATGTCAAAATTAAAAAAATGGAAAAAATGAAATGAGGTACCATATTATTTTTCCATTTTTGATAAATTTCCAATTTTTTTTCAATGATCTGACTTAATATTCTTAATCTACATCAAATTTCCGTAAAATTCACTGTAATAGATGGTTCCAAACTTAAAACTGGCAGGACGAAGGGGGAGTATATTTGTACCCCAACACTTTAAATTTCTATAATATCGACAAAAATCCATAAAAATTAATGAAATTTGGTAGACGTGTTCTAAGTATCCTAACTTAAAATGTCATGAAGTCCCAAAAAATTTTGAGCAGTTTTGACAAAATGGCGTCAAAAAAACTGGCCTGGGGTACAAATGTACCCCCCCTTAGGCTCACAAGGGTTAAGAAAATGTTGCTATAGTATCTCTTATAAAGTGTCGGTTTTTTTGTCGTGAAAATCCTCTCCGAAAGAATAGTAATATCAATGGATCTGTTGCGTACTTTTGCTACAGCAATGTGACACATTGATTCTATTGTAAAATTCTGCGAAAATAACGATGCGCACATGAAAAACTTTCAAAATCCACTCATTAACTTAGGAAATCAATTCCATCTCATGCAACCCGACAACAGACACTATCATCACTGACATACAACAACATAGACGGAACCACCGCCTTTATGCAAAACATCAACATAACTTACAAACATTTGAACATTTTGTTTAGATGCATACAATTACTGTATTATTTTGTAATCTTTGATAGACCAGAAAAGACCAAACAGCAAATTCAGTCAACATTTCATGTTCTTAGGAGGAAATTCCATCATTTTGTCGCTTCGATGTTGTTTACATAAACACGGTGGCTCCGTCTATGTATAGTAGTATGCCGTGCCGGTAAACCGAGAGAAATCACTTCTTTAAAAACAAGGAGATACGTTCCCTTGTGACAGTTTTCCTTGCGCGAAGTAAAGTTCTGATTGCATGAAGGAGAATCATACTGTCACAACAAGGAATCTTTTACTTGTAGCAGCAGACATTTTCCTTGGGTTAAAGGAATTTCCCCTTAGTCAATATTTCACTGTACAGTTTCTTTGACACAAACAAAATACACCTTGGATTAAAAGAAGAGTTATCTCAGTGTGCAAATAGTGTCTAGTGTAGCTCGGGCCCGGGCGGTTTGAAATTGAAGTGACTTCCTATGAGTTAATGACTGGTTTTGAACGATTTAAATGTATTCGCATCTTTATTTTTGCCGAATTTTACGTAAGAATCAAGATTCTATATTGATGTAGCAAACGTACGCAATAGAACCATTTCTGTGTCTAGATACGTACTTCAAATCACCATACCCATAAACCCCCAAATCGTAAGCACAAAGCTATGGAAAATATAGGTCAATAATACGCACGCACGCACGAACACACACACACACACTCTCATTTATACGCACAAACATACAGTATACACGATATAGGTAAGGGTTAACGTTTCATCGAGCGAAGGCTGATTGCGGTGTGGCGCTTGAATGACAACAGTCTGAACATGAACAGTCCGTTACTGGGATCCAGTAGCGAACCGAGAGTTTCTTCATCTCTCTCTTTTCTCCATTAAGAAACGTATGTTAGACAAGGATGGACAAGGGGATAAAACCCCCTCCTACTGTCCTTTTCCTACTCATACATTCAAATGGGAAATGAGAGAGATGGAAGATATCCTGGTTGCGCCAGTGCTGGGATCAGTCGACTGCTGCGGTGGCTGCGCAGACACAGCGCGCAGACGTGGTCCACGGCCGAGCCGCGCGTTCGTTTCTCACTCCATTTCCGCTCAAGCTCGTCATTCTTTGACGAGGATCTGTATGCGTGATAATGGCAATCACAACATTACCTTAACCCTTTACTGCATGATTTTTTTTTTCAATAAAATAATTTTTTTTTCAGTACAATTTTGATCCTTGAGACAGGGAAAAATAGTGAAAAAATTCTTTCCATTATATTTCAATGGTAGAGAGCCTGAATATTAATTGTTCCAAATATGGCCTTACCCGCATTTAGGTATCCATGCAACTGAAAATAAAGTTTTCAGGCTAAAAAAAAAAAAAAAATTAAAGTAGTAAAAAATAAGTTAGTAAGTTTCAACAGTTGTTTTTTTTGTATATGGTATTCCTGCGTTACTCCCAAACATAACAATGAAAATTGGAAAATCTCTATCAGATTTTCAGTAAGCTATTTTCAACCACTCTGTACGTTCTCTATCCTGTGCTGCGCGCTCTAGGACAAAATCGACAATTCTTACTCGTTTAGTATCTGTTCCACATGTGACCCACCATGCAGCGACAGTACAACTCAAGTCCCCTACTTTTAGGTAAGGCTTCAAAGTAATTGTTCCAGATCTGGGCTCATCTGCAGTTAAGGGTTAACTTAGAAACGCAAAAAGACGAGGCGACCGTCATGGAAAAGTCCTCCCTGTCGAATTTGATCAAACTTTACAGGATATTCTACAGTGACGTCGCGTGCAATTCGGCAACACCGTATTTCGTCCATATAACCCTCTAAGGGCCAGGTTATTTCAAAAGGACGCCACTCTTCCGTTTGAAAAGAGAAGGTAGTTAACTGTTCGTACTCGGGGGAGTTGAAATTGCCTATACGATACATTGAAGGCGCCCAAAGACATCTTATCTTGTACTTACATGTTTTCATGGATAGTCGCGTTTATCCAGAATGAAGATTGAAACAATGTGAAGTAGACTGGAGAAGAAAAACGAGAATACTCGGGCTTGGTTCATAAAGGGTTAAACCCATGAAAAAAGTCCAACTGTTTGGGGATGTATACTGCACAGTGCTCTTTTTCGAATAGATATTTTACTTGAGTTTAAATGGTCGAAATTCATCGTTGCTATAGATTGCACGTGCATGACGCCACTAATCTTCTAGAACTTATGATCAAAAGTCTCAATGGTCGTAGAGCCCTATCATCAAAAACTTCGGGAAAACATGTTGATCAGGGATCCAAAAATGTTCCAGACGAATGGGCTTTGAGTTTACCTAAATCCCCTGCCACACCGAAAGTTTGTGTTCGCTTCGGTGTGGCCGCCCTTGCGACGGACGCTACAATGCGGCGTCTCCTGCAGGGTATACATCTTCGCGCTCTTAGCCATTTGTATTCAATGTAATTTCTGTTGTTTCTAAAAAAAAAAAAAACAGTGGCACTTTTATATTGATTGTTTTTCGAAACCTTTCTTATGATTTTTTCAATCATTTCTAATGTCATTGATCCTTCAATAAAATGAAGTGGTGCTCCACTTCACGGAAAAAAAAGATTAGTGAAAATGACCATACGGATACCTGATTTTGGCACCTGCTAGATTTTATGGTAAACTTGACCAGAAGTATGATATACATTTACCGATATTTTGAGTAAATTCGACATGCAATCAGGTAGCATCACCTAGTACCTAGTCAAAACATAGTATACTTCTGGTTAACATTACCATAACATCTAGCAGGTGCCAAAATCATGTATCCGTATGGTTATTTTCACCGCAGTTTTTTTTCCGTAATTGTTTACGGTGATATTCATGGCTCTACATTATTTCAGAAAATCAAAAATATTGTTATTTTTATACGGCATTAAAGATGCATCGACAGCAATCAAAGCAAAGGTTAGTTAAACAATTAATCGTCTTGGTTTTCGAGAGTGACCGTAATGGACGAGGTTCCATTCTAAAGATCCACGCACCAGCATGCTCACACTGGAAAAAAAGAAAAAGCAAAAATACCATCAGAAGCTCAAATGTATATGCATTGGGGAAAAAAAAAGATTCAGAAGCATGAAAATATGTGAACCTATTTCATGTATGTACAGTGGAGGGCACTGATAACGTCGACACCCACAAAGTCGACTCGCGACGTCGACAACCACAACGTCGACAAAAATTCGGTGTCGACGTTGTGGGTGTCGACGTTCATAAATCGCGACACCGCTCTCGGAAATGAACATCGACACCCACAACGTCGACACGCGACGTCGACAACCATAACGTCGACAAAATTTCGGTGTCGACGTTATGGGTGTCGATGTTCATTTCCGAGAGCGGTGTCGCGATTTATGAACGTCGACACCCATAACGTCGACACCGATTTTTTGTCGACGTTGTGGTTGTCGACGTCGCGAGTCGACGTTGTGGGTGTCGACGTTCATTTCCGAGAGCGGGGTGGGTGAAGAAAATTCTGGTGTTAATACCAGAATAGGTCATAGAACTACAATTTCCTAAACATGTTCAAGAACTATGGTACAAACACTTGAATTCTGGCAACTGTACATGGAGGGTACTCCCTCCATGTACAGTTGCCAGAATTCAAGTGTTTGTACCATAGTTCTTGAACATGTTTAGGAAATTGTAGTTCTATGACCTATTCTGGTATTAACACCAGAATTTTCTTCGGTCAAAGTACTAAACTTTCTGTCGCTCACATTTCATTGTACTTCTTCTTTTACTTTTTTTTCCAGTGTGTGAATCAAGGTGAAGGATGGTACTTTTACCAGAATTTCTAATGTTTGTACCATAGCTCTTGATAATTATGAGGAAATTCTGAGACTTTATGACCATATTCTGATATTAACAACCGCATTTTCTGGTCAAAGTACTATACTTTCCGTGGTTAACTTACATTATCGTTGTGCTACTATGAATATTACTAGAATTAAAGAATTACTTTTTTTCATTACATGATCAGTGGCGTTGTTGACAATCTGGCAACGTCACATTTCCTTCATTTACCCTTTCATGCACGCATTTTGGGATTTAAGTTTTTTTTTAGATTTATTTAGACCGTTCAAAAGAGGACACTTTTTTAAGAACTTTGATGGGTCACACAACTTTTTGAAAAATGTCCATTTAAATTCCATTGAAATACATGTTACATAAAATGGTACACATGTGTACCACTATCCAAGAAAGGGTTAAATTCATAAAATATATCGAACTATTAAGAGTATTAAGAGTGAGGTTAACTTCCTCGAATTCGACCTTTTGAGTTTTTCTAAATGGACAAAATGCACCCTTCGTCACTGTCTGCATATTTATGGCAACGCGTATGCTGTAATATGTATCCACTGAGCAGACGTATGGGTAACTTACATACAAGCATGTAGGTATACGTACATCACCAAGAGTGTGGAGGTCACTCACCCAATCGGCAATCACAATATGGCCTTGAGGTGTTTCGTATGTATACAATATACATACGCCTTGTTTTGTATTTCCTTGTGTTCCTTCTGTGCTTGCTCTTTAATCTATGTGCTGGTCGATCGCGTTTGTTTGTTGTTGAAATGCAATGGTGCCGAATCTGATGTGCGAGAACATATGGCAACCAGATTTTTGAACAAAATCAAACTGACTGAAAAAAATGGTCAATTTAATTTCAGCTCTGACAACCTTGTCGGGATGAATGGATATCACGTTACAGTCGGTTACACTGGCGAACCGCATCGAACAGCTCATCTCTACATTGTTGTAGAATTTGGCAGAAAATTCGAAAATTTACCTGGAGTTTAGAAGGAAAAGACAGAGGAAACTCCACCAAATAGCAACACTGTATCTCTAACCGTTGATTCAGCGACCATCGCAGCTCCTCGATATTAGTCAACACACTGTATTGATTAATGATTATTCAGGTGTATCTTTTAATTTATGTAAATAAAAATAAAATATTTAAGTTATAAAAAATATATAATATAAATAATTAAAAATAATTTATTACATATAATGTAATAAATAAAAGCTCGAATATAAATCAAATAATTATCAGGTATTCAGTTTGATCAATTAGTGAATTGCGCCCTAGCAGGCGAATTGATCCTGAAACGTAGCCAAATAAATAGCTTTGTTCGTCCGTATTACGTTTATTTGGTTATAAACCAAATGGTCATGGAATTTTAAAACGAGATTTATGAAATTTTGGGGGCGGAACAAGCTTGGCCCCTTTATCAATTCAACTTGACAAATGGAGTTGATCGCCCTCAAGGGTTTTCATATCTTTTGCAACTCGGGCGCGCCTTTTCACTCCTGGCATATCTCATGACTCTTGAACATGGGCAAAAAGGTGTTGTCACTGACAGGGGCGTGCCGTTGGATGGGGGGGGGGGGTCATGTGGGTAACCTGACCCTTGCGGCACTCGACTCCGAGGGCGCCAAAATCAGGGTGAACAAAAAAAAAAAAACAAAACAAGAAAACAAAAATTATCAAATTTCAAAATGAATCACAGAGGGCGGCAAATCAAATGTAATCAATTTTTTTTTTTAATTTTGGGGGGTGCCAATTCATGGAGGGAGGCAAGATTGCGCATTCTTGCCCCTCCTCGCTGGAAACCACGGCACGCCCCTGAGAATGACAGTATTATTTCGTGGGAATTTTCCATTGTGAGTGCCCAACGCTGCCATTACGATCCTCCATTTAGTATGTTATTAGAGTATAGCATAGAGTTGGGCAAACAGTGTCATCGATTACATACACGATTAATCGTCAAACCTTTGGATGCTAATTAAAATGCAGTCTTCACAGTTTTAAAATAATTCATTTAATACTCTAGGCGCATTTCGATTTGGTCTAATTCTTATGCAACTAATATGATAGATGACTTTTTGTAAAAGTCAGCCTTGATTATCGTAAAATCAGAAAATAAACATTAAAAGTTACAATTACTAGGTAATCGTGTAATCGACGACCCCTATTTGCCCATATCTAGTGTTGGAGTGGATTTCGTTGATTTTCAATGATACCATCGTTATTTCTGAAGGTTTTTTCCTCTGAATCAACTTGTGAATCGCCTATGGCAAACGTGTGCACTGAAAAAAACCTTAGTTATAATACCATATTCTAATCATATTACCAGAAGCACAACGATAAGTGAATGACAGAAATTCTAGTACTTTGACCAGAAAATTCTGGTGTTAATACCAGAATATGGTCATAGAACTAGAATTTCCTAAAAAATTTCGAGAGCTTTGGTATACAAACACTAGAATTCTGGTAATTGTACTATCCCATAGATATAGATAGGTTCACATAATGTCATATGCTTCTGGCAATCCTTTTAAGTAGATTCCAGGAATCTACTTATTGCAGAGGGTGCTATGTTGGATTTTTCGGGAAATTTTATCAAATGAGCACGTTTCATGGTCTCCTGAATGAGAAAATACCACTCGTTGAAAATTTTATATATATATATATATATATATATATATATATATATATATATATATATATATATATATATATATATATATATATATATAATTAAGTTGAGATATGGCACTATATAAACATAATAATAAGTAAACAAAATAAGTGGTAAGTGCCTGAATATTTTTTAAATAATTTTTCTGGATTTTATTCAAAGAACAATAAGGCAAGAAAAATTACAATTTTAGATTTTAAGAAACAAACGTTTCGGCTGCAAAACACTAGCCATCTTCAGTGTAAAATTTAAATACATTAAAAATAAAAAACAACCAAAATAAAGGAACCACAAACGGTTACATGATGAAAATAGTGAAGAAAAAAGACAGAAAGAAAACAAAGAGACGCAGACGCAGTCTACCCTAGACAAAGGAGCACTGAAGATCACAAACAAATCAAACACGGAAAAGTAGCAAAAAACACAGTTGCCACATTGCCGCATGAATCATATAAAAAAAAAAAAAAAAAAAAAAAAAAAAAAAAAAAAAAAAAAAAAAAAAAAAGAATATGCAAATTTTGATTTGGCCTAAAGAAAAAACCCATCATACCTTTTGCTTAAACCTACAGTGTCATTTCTGAAATTAATTGCATTTTGAGACCTTTTTATATGAATAGCTTCTAACGTTAGTCTGGCCTTCCTATTATTCTCTCTGGCAAGGACTTTGGGATGCTCAAAATCAAATTCATGTGCACATTCTATCATATGATGGTGAAGAGCAGTGGGTTCTTTTTTATCGTATTTGTGAGACTTAATCCTTTCTTGTAAATATCTCTTTGTTTGTCCAATATAGGTTCCCTCTGTCCTTTCTGTCTTTTTTCTTCACTATTTTCATCATGTAACCGTTTGTGGTTCCTTTATTTTGGTTGTTTTTTATTTTTAATGTATTTAAATTTTACACTGAAGATGGCTAGAGTTTTTCAGCCGAAACGTTTGTTTCTTAAAATCTAAAATTTCTTGCCTTATTGTTCTTTGAATAAAATCCAGAAAAATTATTTAAAATATATTCAGGCACTTACCACTTATTTTGTTTACTTATTATATATATATATATATATATATATATATATATATATATATATATATATATATATATATATATATATATATATATATATAAAAACACGTAAAAACTTAGATCAGCCAACAAAATATAGAAAAACAACTTAAATTGGGATAAAGGCTGGAAACAAATTAAAATTTGGGACGTTTCGGGCCAATTAACAGACCCTTTTTCAACCAAATAAAAAAATAAAAACACACAAAACAAATACAAATGAGCCGCCGCTGTAATTGCAAGGCAAGGACTTTGAGTCCTTGCCTTGCAATTACAGCGGCGGCTCATTTGTATTTGTTTTGTGTGTTTTTATTTTTTTATTTGGTTGAAAAAGGGTCTGTTAATTGGCCCGAAACGTCCCAAATTTTAATTTGTTTCCAGCCTTTATCCCAATTTAAGTTGTTTTTCTATATATATATATATATATATATATATATATATGTGGTCCTATGGAATTCCTATGGTCAAACTTAAAAGCTAAAAGATCTGTTTTCGAACTTTCTTGTGTGGTATACCGTATTGACTGTCAGATCTGTAATATTGGTTACATTGGTCAAACGAAGCAACAACTTTCGAAACGTTTGAATGGTCATAAATACGATCAAAATGAAAAAACTGCACTTCACCAACATCAAAACGTTAACCATGGCCATTTGTTTAATTTTGACAATGTTAGAGTGCTTTCTCATGAGGTGGATGACTATGCTAGGACACTATGCGAAATGATTCATATAATAAAGAACAGAGGTAACGTGTGCAACTTCCGGGCAGACGTTGAAAATTGAGTGTTGCCTATCACCAGTTTTTTCCTAATAACATTGATAACAACTAATGTTCCTCTCTATCTCCAGTGTCTCTGTTTATTTGTCTCTCCTCTTGTCGGTATGCGGTCTGATGGTCAGTCCTTGCTCCAATGTGATTTGGAACGGGCTCACCTGCTCTTTGTTTTTATTTTTATTTTTTTATTTTTAATTGTCCGACTGATGAAGATCCACGTTGTTTGTGTCGAAACGTTTCGGTATTATTTTAGCTTTCTTTGGTCTAGTTCCCATTTCACTGTTGTATATTTGATATATATATATATATATATATATATATATATATATATATATATATATATATATATATATATATATATATATATATATATATATATATATATATATATATATATATATATATATATAAATAAAGATTTTCCTAAAATAGCCCGAATACATATAAAGAAAAAATTGAACACTAAAATCGGGAAACAAGGCTAAAAAAATAATTATAAAACACAATTTAAAACAAGAAAGAAACCAAAACGTTTCGGAGCCAAACGACTCCCTCTTCAGTTGGCTAAAGAATGCAACGAGGTAACAAAGCAAATACACAAAGCGAATAACAGACCAACAAAATAATAGATAGGAAACTCAAATGGTCGACTGATCTTCGTCGAACATACGTCGATACGACCCGCAGAGCTTATCTGTATCAGTTTTTAAAGTTAAAAACTGATACAGATAAGCTCTGCGGGTCGTATCGACGTATGTTTGACGAAGATCAGTCGACCATTTGAGTTTCCTATCTATTATTTTGTTGGTCTGTTATTCGCTTTGTGTATTTGCTTTGTTACCTCGTTGCATTCTTTAGCCAACTGAAGAGGGAGTCGTTTGGCTCCGAAACGTTTTGGTTTCTTTCTTGTTTTAAATTGTGTTTTATAATTATTTTTTTAGCCTTGTTTCCCGATTTTAGTGTTCAATTTTTCTTTATATATATATATATATATATATATATATATATATATATATATATATATATATATATATATATATATATATATATATATATATATATATATATATATATAATAAAAACTTAAATGGGAATAAGGCCGCGAAACAATGAAATTAAAAAATCAAGACGTTTCGGAGGGCTAACACCTCCTTTATCAATCGAAAATTAAAAAAACAAAAAAATATAAAATAAGAGTCATGCCATCACGATAACAACGGCCATGACTAAAGCTCAAACCACAAACAAGTTCTCATTTGAAAGAAAAGACTACACAGGCAAAGAATAGTATCAATCACCAGCTCTATCTGGACGAAAAAACTGGTGATAAGCAGAGCTTAATCTGGACACGTCTGCGCGGCAATTACAAACACTGCTCTCGTGTTTCAAGATTTCTATCATTTCAAGGAGATTTCTCGCGAAATCATTCCTCTCGAAACCTAAAATTTTCGCGCCATGGAAATCAAAAGTATGACCAAGAGAATTTTGATGATGGTGAAGAGCAGTTTTTTCATTTTGGTCATACTTGTGTCCATTAAATCTTTTACTCAGTATCTGTTTAGTTTGCCCGATGTAGCTCAATTCACAATCGTTGCACTTAATTGAAATTTTTTGAATTTCGCGGCCTTATTCCCATTTAAGTTTTTATTATTATTCATGTGTTGGGCCGATTTAAGTTCTTTCTTTGTTTATATATATATATATAGAGAAAAACAACTTAAATTTAATTTTCCCAATTTAAGTTGTTTTTCTATATTTTGTTGGCTGATCTAAGTTTTTACGTGTATATATATATATATATATATATATATATATATATATATATATATATATATTATATATATATATATATGTTTCAGCCAGTTTTACCGTTTTTATGTCCCACGATCCTGTTCGTAATTTTTGGTTTTTATTTTTGAAATTTGTCTCAACTATTCGTTGGGTTTAATTCTTGGATGAGTTCGAAGATGGTGTAAATCCGACAGTTAGTTTTCGCGTTATGGGCCGTGTTTGAGTCGTAAAATGTGTTTTTGAGGTTTATTTTTAGGAGTGTTTGTTTTGAGTATTTTTTTTGGGAAAATTTATGTTAGCCGTTTTGTTACGCAGCTTTTTTACTCGAGTCATTTTTTCGTTTTTTGCGTTGTAAGCGAGTTATATCGATGTGTTTTTCGGGTTTTTTGGCAGTGTTTTTATATGAAGAAATTGTTTTTTTGTTTTAAAAATTTTAGTATATATCGTGGAGGATGTTTTTAGTTCATACGCTCTTTGCCTTGAATTTTCCTTGTGTTTTACGTGTTTTACGAGCTATTTAGTTGCTTATGGGATTTTACAAGTGAAAGACAAGGATGGCGTATTGGTATAATTGCTCTTTCTTTGTTTCACACGTACACTGTTGCTTAGGTACGTTATTTATTTATTTTCTTGTTTTATCAGCTGCTCTTATTCAGATTTATTCCTCATTACCGTTACAAAGATTACACATTTTTCAATCTTTGTACTATAATCTTTTTCTCATGGTCATTTTTATTTAAATGTTGAACAGCTGATAAAAAAAAAGAAAATTGAATAATTCAAAGAAAATCATAACATAACCTATTTATTGAAATTTGTGAAAAACTTATATAACCTAGCTTTTATTTCTCACTTGCATTGTAAAGATTACACATTTCTCTGTTGGTAATATAATCTTTTTCACAATTATATTTTGATTTTGAGCAGCTGATAAAATAAAAAAGAAAAATTCTGAGAAAAATTCAACGAAAATTATAACCTATATTTAAATTTGTGGAAAAATGATTGAACCAAGCATGGAATCTACTTCGTCTTACCGGCCTGCCGGGAGGCATTTTTTACTTTCTCACTCTAATGAAATTATAAAAATTGAGAAAGTATTGCAATGGCGCAGAGATTTTTGATGCATTTAGTTTCGATTGGCCTGCTGCGACTAAGCCAGTCATGATAATTATGAAATAATTGGCTCTTATCATGCCTAATACTATCCTAAAAAACATCCATCCATGATATTTCAATATTTATTAACCGTATGCGGTAGAGAGGAGTAAATGCACATAATTTCTGTGGCGTCTGTCTGTCTGACCGTCTGTCTGTCTGTCTGTCTGTCTGTCTGTCCGTCTGTGATCATGAACGTGAAACCCAGCATAACTTTTGAACTACTGATCCATATGCATCCAAATTGTGCAGAGATGTTGCTTTCAACATTCCCCAGAGGGACTTTTTTGTTTTTTTAAAATTTTAATTTTTTGGTTAGTTATGGATGAAAAATGGTTTCCATTAAAATCAATGGGAAAATGGGTCAAAAAAGAGAAACATTTAAATATTCTCAAGGGGGGTCTGGGGGTCTTCCCCAGAATACTAAAGGGGGGTCTGGAGGTCTCCCCCAAAATACTAAAGGGGGTCTGGAGGTCTCCCCCAGAATACTTAAGGGGGGTCTGGAGGTCTCCCTAGAATACTTCAGGGGGGTCTGGGGGTCTTCCCCAGAATACTTAAGGGGGGTCTGGGGCCCCCAGATAAAAATGGAGGGAGAAAGTGTTCGCAGGGTGTTCCCTACGGTTTATTCCTTCTTCTTCTTCTTCTTCTTCATTGTTTAATCATCCCCATTGTGTAATATTACACATTTCGATTATTTCTTATCTCTCGGAATATTTCCAACGGAATCGTTCATCTGCCCCACTGTATGACATGACACGAGTGATCCCTCTCATTGGGCACGGTTAATCGGCTCTTAATTGAGTGTTAACTCCTTGCTTTACCGGTTGTTTGCTCTGTAAATATAGGTATACGTATACCATCAAACGAAGGAATGAAGGAACGGACGCTCGTGTGTAATAATCTAATTTATTCTTATTTTGTTTCACGGCTTGTTAAGTATGAGCCAAATAAAACAACGAGCGACCTGGGCTCATTTTCTGCTCCTGCTCTTGTAGCCGCAAGCAAGAGTGTAAGGACAGGCGCACAGTAGGCAAAAATTAGCAATTTAGTGGTCAAATTAAAGCGAAATAAAATCACCTTGAATGTTATTTTGAAGCTGAACTGATTTTAAAACTATCTGTGATGTAAATTTTATCGGATGAATCATTCCAGTTAGAAGTGGTTCAAGCAACGAGCTATATTCCAATAGAGAGGGTTTGTGGAATGTGCTTTTGTGGCAGCAGGGAGCAGTGTTGCCAGATTGGGGTGAAAAAGCCGTACGTTTTACATTGATTTAAATGGGGATGATTCGGCTTTTTATCCTCGATCTGGCAACACTGGCAGGGAGGCAGCCATGATGAAAATTTCTTATGGACATTTCCTCACAAGCTCGGTTTGTTTGCCTCATATTTCTAACGTTTAAATTTTAAAACGTTTTTTCGTTTGAAGAAGAAGAAAAAAAATGTGACACATTCATTTGAAATTGGTTTTGAACGAAAGTGCAAGTGTTTGAGAGTGGCTATCTGGACACGGAAAATCGACATCTTTGTTTCTTTTTTGGAAGAATTTTCAGGATAAATAAAAACTGCCACATGGCAGAAATATAACCAAATTTTCTCACCTGGATAGTTATCTTAAAATTTCGTGTCCATATATTCCCATCCTAAAACACGCGTGCACTTTCATTTAAAACCACACTGAAGAAAAAAAAAATCGCTGAATTAGTGAAAAGTATGGACACCACTTAAAAACTATTAGTTTAACTCTTTAAAAAGTGAAAAAACAGTTGAATTAACACGGCACGGAACTAATTTTACTAATTCAAGAAGTCAAACTAACAGTTTTTAAGTGGTGTCCATACTCTTAAGTAGAAATTAGTTAAATTTAGCTTATTTTTTTTTCAGTGCGATTTCTCCCCTGAGTTAATCAAAGTTTTTTATTTAACGTGAAACAAAAATGAGGTAAACAAACCAGCATTTGATTTTCCTTGCTGCCTCTTTCTTGGGACTGGACTTATAACATGCACTAGCCTCCATTAGCAGAAGAACTCGTTGGGTTCAAGAGCGCAAAGGGTAGTCCTGGATCAAATATATTCTACTTCACAGATACGCAAATGTGATACACTTAACGCGGAGAAAATGGACCTGAGTTATGGTACATAATGCTCCTGCAAGAATGATAGAATACCACCTGTCAGCCTCAAAACACAAATGTAAATGTATATCTTTATGTATATGTGCCGAGAAGCTGTATGAGGTTGCATCTTCTGCTAAAATCGGATCCCATACCTCTGAAACATTTGCGTATCTGTATACGGTATAATATCTTTGTCCTGGATGTTTTTAACCCTTTAAGGACCAGGTTAGTTCAGGAGAACACCACCCCTCCGTTTCTACAGGGAAGGTAGCAAAGAGTAAACAAGAGTCGCAATTGAATGGAAGGCCTGCGTGGTCAACGTAGATAAGGGATCCGAACGCGGGCTGGCCTGGGCTGGCCTCTGATTGGCTACAACGGGTGGAGCAAAAATGACTCGGGGTATAGGGAAAATAACACGGGATTTTCGTTCCGGGGCGTTTATCTCGAAACCTAAGCAAAATAGTATCTAAACAATTTACACGAGTCGATTTAGCAGATTTTTTCGAACAATTTGATAGGTCATAAGTGCCACTTTATTGCAAATTCGAAAAGACTGTTTCAGTTTAAAAGTACGCACAATAGTGAGTTACTCAAACACTGCTCGAACACACGCCAAGCATGTAATCACACTATTGTGCGTACTTTTAAACTGAAACAGTCTTTTCGAATTTGCAATAAAGTGGCACTTATGACCTATCAAATTGTTCGGAAAAATCTGCTAAATCGACTCGTATAAATTGTTTAGGTACTATTTTGCTTAGGTTTCGAGATAAACGCCCCGGAACGAAAATCCCGTGTTATTTTCCCTATACCCCGAGTCATTTTTGCTCCACCCGTTGTAGCCAATCAGAGGCCAGCCCAGGCCAGCCTGCGTTCGGATCCCTTATCTACGTTGACCACGCAGGCCTTCCATTCAATTGCGACTCTAGTTTACTCTTTGGAAGGTAGTTAACTGTTCGTACTTGATGGAGTTGGAATTGCCTATACGGCGAATTGAAGGCGCCCAACGAGATCTTGTATATTGTGGTGTTTTCATCTTTATTTGCGTTTATCCGGAATGAATACTGAATCAATGTGAAATCTAGAGTGGAAAAAAGAGTATACTCGGGCTTGGCCCAAAGGTTAAACGACACGTCCCGGAAATTTCAAAGACTACATAATTTTTATGATCACCAAACCGGTCATTTGGGCCCACTGTTGGACGAGCCGATTGCTGATTGTTGAGTGTGGAATCACCGGCTTTAAGTGTTACTTGGATGAGAAGGACTCGAGCGCAGGATGAAGCGGCCCGAGGGGGGAGGGGGGCTTTGGACACCACGGAACATATACCAAGGATCGCTAGTATTAATAAATCATATTCGATAGTGCAAAAGAGGCAAGGGATATGCGGCGGAGGATGTAGTCGACAGAAAAAAAAAAAAACAGTATTCGCGTCACTAGTCAGTACGGCAACGCTCAACGCTCAATGCTCAATGCAAAGCGAGCCGCAGCGTAAGCAGCGAGGAGTCAACACTCAACAGCAAACGATACGGAAAAATATACATCGTTCATCGGTCCGATCGTCATTCGATCGATGCTGGCTCGAGCCCGCGGAATTGCATCGCGCATCGGTTCGGAGCATGTTCGGTTCTTGTTCGCGCGCTCTTTTTCCTCCGCGCCGCACTCCAACGTTAGATAATATCTGATCCGATCTGCTGATCGATGCGCTCAGCATAAACCGTTCGCGTAATCATCGGTGAGCGCCGCGCCGTTCACCGCTTCGCATTTTCGTATTGGTTTTGGTTTGTACTCTCGCGTTTTTTTTTTATTTATTTTACATATGACTTCTCCCTAAAGGATGCGTTTCTTCCCATTTTTTCTTCTTTTGCTTTTTACAACGGATGCTTCATGAAGAGAATGGGTCTGTTTGCAAACGTTTGCTAGAACAATTAAGAGTGTTTAATCTAATGTAAAATCGCCTACAAAGTCCATTGATGGCATCAGAAAGTCATAAAATGCATTAATAAACTAACAAGAGGCGTTTAATGAAATCCAAGATGGCGGAGAAATATCGAGCAATTTGTATGCATGCACAACGCGCATCCAAGGATAGCCAACCTCACAATATCGATCACAACCAATCACAATGTAACCAAAAACATAACCTCTACCTCCGGCAAAGATATTATATACTATATAGAAGATACCGAATGCTAGGGAATAAAACGGTCCCGATTCCTGTAAGTATGCAACTTGTTTTGCGCATAGGCAAACCTGAGTCTTTCTCTCTCTCTCTCTTTTTAAGAGAGAGAGAGAGAGAATGTTTGCCTATCGCAAAATACGCTGCCTACATGGCCGGCGAATTTTCCAATTTTTGTACCCCTAGCAGATCCATTTTCCCCGCCCAAGGTAGGGCCTCATTCCGTATCTATATAGTATATAATATCTTTGACCTCCGGTGAGGTGGTCAAAGTTGGCCATCCTTGGATGTTCACGGTGCATGTATACAGATTGCTCGATATTACTCCGCCAACTTGGATTTCATTGAATGCATATGAGTTTATTATAGCATTTTATGGTAGTCTGATGCCACCATGGATTTTTAAGGTGATTTTACATTAGATTATACACTCTTAATCGTTTTAGCAAAAGTTTGCAACAGACCCATTCCTTGATTTTAACCTTCATCATCACATTCTAGTGAGCTCCTTTTGTAACGCGGATCCTCTAATGGGCTGTAGCGTGTAGTTTGGTAACGTTGCATTGGTGTTCTTGCAAACTTTTGCTAGAAGGGATTGTAAAGTTGATTTTTGCATAAAAACCTGTAAAAATTACGGAATTTACTCTCAAAACGGGACTTAATAGCACAGCGAGAGATCCTGGTATCACGGGAGATTCCTATCTAAATTGAGACTTATCTCTACGTGTTTCCGTTGAGTAAGCGACAAATTAGACAGCAATCTCCCATGATACCTGCGTTGAACCGCCATTATACCATCTTGTCATTAAAGCAGTTCCGTGAGTTTATTACTCAATATTGGACTTTATTAGTGTGCTTTTCGTGATTTTCGCACTGATTTTTACATCAGATTAGACCATTCATTTGCGCACAGCAAAAGTTTGCGAGAGCCACATTCGGTCATTTGAACTCATGCATAAAATATCGATTTGAAGGAGTGCACCACTCCTAATATTTCGACTTTTATTATGAATTTAAATGTGAATTTAAATGTGAATGGACATTACCAGATTGCACGCGTCGCCATTGCTACTGGGAGAGGAGGAGGGGATATAGCATTCCTTGACCCAGTACAGTGGCGATGGCGGCAATTACCGAGTTCCGTCCCGCGGTCAAAAAAGTATCCGAGTTCCGTCCCGTGGTCTCAAACCAGGAACCGAGTTCCGTCCCGCAGAAACATCAGGTAGGAAAATATGTAGATCTCCGCTAAAAAAAAAGGTTTGGCAACATCGCATCAAAATAAACAGCAAGAAATCGCAATGTATATGGTGATAAACTGAAAATTTAACTGGATGCTATGATCTGTGATTGATGACATTTCTGGAGACAATTCGGAACTCGCGTCAATAATGTAAAATGAACGTTAATTTAGTTTTTATTTTTAAAGCCGAAAAGGCTCGCGTCAAATTAATGAAACAACACAGTATAGAAATTATATATTAGCTTAAGGTAGGAATTTGAAACACATTTTTTTTTTTAAAATATTCATAACGCCCAATAGATTTGAATGAATAGTCCCGCACAAAATTTGCCATTTCTTCCTCCTTTTTCGCAGTCTTGGTGCATTTTTTCCGTTCCAAATGTAAATTTTGTAATTTTATGTACGTTTCCGTCTGAATGCCAAGCAGAGCATCCTTTAATAAGAAAATATGAGGATGGGCCTGATAAAAGATACTTTTAATTTGCGAGTGAAAAGCCTCGCAAGCATTTGTGGTGCGATCACAATCAGAGCTAAATTTGGCCCACATTTTAGGAGGGAACAGCTGATCGGGAGATAATTCGTATCTTACTTTCCAGTGCTGCTGGTCCAGAACTCCAACACAGTTGCCATTTACAGCACATTTTAATGGAAATTCTACATTTAATTGAGAAATTGGCTAAACAAAGGGACGGAACTCGGATGCTAGGGGACGTGAAACGGGACGGAACTCGGATGCTAGGGGACGTGAAACTGACCGCGGGACGGAGCTTGGATGTAGCCGCGATAGCGTCACACAGTTGAGCGAGTCAATAGGAGGGGTCGGACTTAGAATTTGTGACTAAAAATGCAAATTTTAATGTGTTTGCGGTCAAAACCCAAATTACAAAGGGGGATTTTTGTAGGAAATTTTACAATGAAACCGTCAAAATTATACCTCCAAACTTGTATACGTTTTCTTTTGACAAAGATATACGCATTTACTTAAAGTCACCACGCCATGTCCGTCCGGTCTCTCCCACTGTCTTACTCCATTGTGCGTCAAGTCACGAGAAATCTAACAACGCTGCATTTTGCCTGCTCTCAAACCCATGCAAAAACTCGATTCAAGAGAGTTGCCGCTACAATATACAGTACACACTCCCATCAGTTTGACCTTCGTCGTGGATTTGAGTGGACTAAATGCATCGTTGTCAGACTGTAAGCGACGGAAAAGCGTCTGCATGTCCATTTTTCAGACGGCAGACCCTATAATATTTTATTTATTCACTAAATTTTAAGAACTTTATGTCATTTAAGGCACTGATACCGCTGATCTTTACGCCATTTTTCTCTTTTTTTGTTTTTTGTTTTGTTTTGTTTTTTTTTTGTTTGGTTTTTTTTCGTTTTTTATTTTGGTTGTTAACAATTGAAGATGGTACAGGCCTTTAATAGGCTTATTTGGCATTCGGGTCATAATAGTAAATGCGATACTCAATGTGGCTCTTGCAAACTAAATAGACAAATAAATAGACAAATCTTATGTAAAGACCAGTAAAAATCACAAAAATCACACCAAGAAAGTCTAAAATTCAGTAATAAACACACATAACTGCTATAACGGCAAGATGGTAATGGCGGTTCAACGCAGGTATCATGGGAGATTCCTGTCTATCATGTCACTTTCTCTACGGAAACACGGATATATGTCTCAATTTAGATAGGAATCTCCCATGATACCTGCGTCGAACCGCCATTAAGCCCAATTCTGAGAGTGAATTCTGTGATTTTTTAGTGTACTTATCGTCATATTTACAGGTTTTTATGCAAGAATCAACTCTTCGATTCCCTATAGCAAAAGTTTGCAAGAGCCCCATTGTTGATTTTATGGGAATTTTAAGTATTTTTAGAATAAATGGCTTTAATCCTTCAAAATTTTATGGCAAAAAGCAGAAACGCATGGGCGTATCGAGGGAGGGGGCAAGGGGGGCTGGCAATAGCCCCCCTGGGAATCTATAGGAAGATCGGAAATACGATTTAATACATTCTTTCTGCAATGCAGGATTAATAAGAAATGTTGGGGAAAAGTCGAGGAGGTTATACAATTTCTCTTTGAATGAGGTAAATACACCCCCTTCCTCCCCGATTTAAATTAAAGTTACGTAAACTGAGTAAAATTTCTATGAAACTAAATTTCCAAAAAAAAAGGTCATCAATACCTTGCCCCCTCCCCCCTGCAAAAATTTCTGGCTGCGCCCATGCAGAGAGGTGCCGAAAAACTAAATCCTCTTCCAACTTATTGTTATTATTTGTATTGTGTCCTATTTTTTTTTCGGGAAATTGTCATAAATATCTAAAAATAAGTAACGTATGATCAATTATGGTTTCAAGACACTCATCAGTGTTCATCCAATCTCCTAAAATACTTAGTAAGTAAATACAAGAAAAACGAACCAAGCCTCCTCAGTGAAAATCAATTTCGAATCTTTTTGACCCCCTCACTTGGTACACTCGGTCAAATACTTTGAAGCAGGGTTTTGGTGAAATCACCTTTTTTCCCATGTTTAAGATGTATGAGTTTACATGCATGAGTGAAAGAGCCTCAGATGCAAAAGATATGAAAACCCTTGAGAGCGATCGACTCCATTCGCCACGCTGAAGAGATAGAGGGGTGACAAGTAGGGTTTTGGTGACATCGCCTTTTTACCAATTTGATGAGTCATGAGTTGCTATGAGCGAAACGGCCCAAGTGACGAAGCCACCAACACACTTACGCACTTTGTATGTGTGTGCATCGAAGACAAATCAAATACAATCGAAGTCATCACTGATACTTCAACGGGAAAGTTTAAAAAAACCAAATAAAAACGATGAAGGCATCGAATGACTCAAAAAAAAAAAATATATATATAAATGTGTCCGCGTGTTTCATTGAGTGTACTCAACAATTTCTCGAAATTACACAGTACGACCCGAGCAATTGAGTCTGGATTCAAATCCTGAAAAATAAATCTCCTAAACACACACGGCCACCAGAGGGCAGCTCATACACTGTATTATGTATACAGCAGAACGAGAGTAAGAATCTTGCCATATACTTCGTATGGCACGCTTAAAAAAAAAAAAAAAAAAAAAAAAAAAAAACAGTGTCAACTTTGTATAGCCTCTTTTAATTTATGATTTCAACAATGCGATTAAAAGCATCGACGCGCGGGATTTCAGCGAATTCAGGTCCGTTTATAACAGAGATCCTGCTCCAGTTGATCGCGTGCCCAAATCCCGAGTCAGTTCATTAGAGCTGCCGTTTTTCATTGACCTTAAAACCATCCATGATTTAAATGAATAGATTGTATTTTATAAAGCAGTGTTGCCGAATCCCCTGCCTCAGGCTTCCATACCTATCAAATCGAGTCAATACAAAATAAACAGATTTTAAAAATGCGGCAACACAGTTGTAAAGAAACAAAATGAATGCTCTCGGATATATTCAACTAACACACTGAGCTTTGAATATAAAAAGGAACGAGTGAGCGGGGACTGAATGAAGGAACAAGAGAGGGGGACTGAATAAAGGAACAAGAGAGGATAATCAATTAACAAGAAAGGTAACTGGAGCATACGTCGCGTCATCTAACTGGAGGTGAGTTGGAACTCGAGGAACGAGGAATCTGGGAAGGAAGTTACCGTAGCGCACAAAGGGACCACCGGGACCACCAGATCGACTGTGACTGTCTCGAAACTCTTTTGCCGCGATTTCGGAGCAAAGTAAAGGTCAGTAGCACGACTCAAAGTTAAATCTGCAACGTGGAGCTCTTGCAAACTTTTGCTACAGGGGTTCACAAAGTTGATTCTTGCATACACTGAAAAAAATCGATTATTAAAGCAACAATGGGTCTGTTGCAAACTTGTGCTACAGCGCTACAGAGTGTACAATCTCATGTAAAATCGCGTGAAAAGTCCATTGATGGCATCAGAAAGTCATGAGATGCAATAATAAACTCACAAGAGATGTTTAAGGAAATCCAAGATGGCGGTAAAATATCGAGCAACCTGTATGCATGCACCACGAACATCCAAGGATAGCCAACCTCACAATATCGATCACACCCAATCACAACGTAAATAAACACATAACCTCTGAAGCTGTGAGGTTGTCAACGTTGGCAATCTTTGGATGTTAAAGGTGCATGCATACAGATTGCTCGATATTTTACTGCCATCTTGGATTTCATTAAACGTATCTTGTAAGTTTATTATTGCATTTCATGACTTTCTGATGCCACCAATGGACTTTTCGGGTGATTTTACATAAGATGAAACACTCTTCATCGTTGTAACAAAAGTTTGCAACAGACCCATTCAAAAGAGGTTGTTTCATCGCCCATAAGGAATGGGCTGAGAATGGATTTCCTTCATTTTTTCAGGGCTGATAGAGCTATTCTTGGGGAGTCTAAAACTGGCCTATTTTTTACTTTTGCCCTCTTAGAACAGGGGGGGAGGGGGGTCAAAGGTAAAACGGTTTTTCGGCCATAACTTTTGAACGGTTGAAGATATTAAAACGAACTTTTTTTTAATCGAAAGATCTTTTAAAGACCTATCTTTTAATGTGTATGATATTTCAAAAACATTGAATTTCAGTTGAATTGTTGCATTTTCAAAATTTTGGAAATTCCAAAAAATTAGTTTTTTGGATTTTTTTCATATGGGGATCGCACTGAGGAAAACAAAGAACTGTTTCAAAGAAAGCCCTTTTTTCACCAGTTAAAATGAGCTAAAGTTCGTTTTCGGGAAATGATTTGTCTTTGAGTTATGAATTTTTAAAGTGTCAAAAAGCGCTATTTTTGGGTTCTCAGCGGCAGCGACGAGGCCGAAAAAAATCATTTCTCCGCATGTAGTGGACTCAATTCAATGAAAATCGGTATCTGGGGGTTTTTGAGGTCGCAGATTTCAATTCTGCCGTCAGATTTGAAGAATTGTGAAATCCAAGATGGCTGCAGCCATCTTGGATTTCACAATTCTTGCGATCTCAGTGCGATCCCCATATGAAAAAAATCCAAAAAACTAATTTTTTGGAATTTCCAAAATTTTGAAAATGCAACAATTCAACTGAAATTCAATGTTTTTGAAATATTATACACATTAAAAGATAGGTCTTTAAAAGATCTTTCGATTAAAAAAAGTTCGTTTTAATATCTTCAACCGTTCAAAAGTTATGGCCGAAAAACCGTTTTACCTTTGACCCCCCGCCCCCCCTGTTCTAAGAGGGCAAAAATAAAAAATAGGCCAGTTTTAGACTCCCCAAAAATAGCTCTAGCAGCCCTGAAAAAATGAAGGAAATCCATTCTCAGCCCATTCCTTATGGGCGATGAAACAACCTCTTTGCTGATTTAACAAACATTGAAAGTGGCTATCAACCAGGGTTTTCTGTTAAGTTAACGATTTATTTGTTGAGTTTACAAAAATAGTTGTTAAATCAACCACATTATGGTGTTCTTTTAACAGAATAGACATTGTCAATTTAGCAATTTTAAATAGTTAAAAAAATACAGAACTTATTAACCCAATTAGTTGATCTAACAATTCAGCTTGTTGCTGAATTGTTAGATCTGCTGTTGTAAATTTCTGATTTTACTTACTAATTTGTTATTCCAGCATAAAAATTGTTTTTTTTTACTATTTGATTTGCTGGTTGGGCAAATTAGTTGTTAAGCTAACAAGAGTTGTTAATTTAACAAAATTATAGGTTAATTTAGCAAATCATTTCGTTCTGTACTTTTATAACTATTTATAATTTTCATAGTGTAAAAACTGGTAAAACTGCGACGATGAGTACCTGTTTAAAAAATCACAAAATTCACTTTCGAAATCGGACTCAATGGCGGAGTCACGGAGGTGTCATGGGATATTCCAATCTATAAAACGAGATGTATGTCTGTGTTTCCGTATAGAGGAAGTGACAAATTAGACAGGAATCCCCCATGATACCTGCGGAGCTCCGCCATCACGATTTTGCCGTTATAGCTGTTTTGTGAGTTAATTACTGAATTTTAGACTTTAAGATGATTCCAGGGTTGATTAGTTCCAACTGTGGACACCACGTCGCGCTGCTCAAAAAGTCAACAGTTTTAGGCTAAAACTGACGAATCCACGCTAAAAACACAAATCTGAGGAACGTCATCACCTGTGAACATACTTCAGGGAGATACCCTGACAATTTCAAGATGAAAAATTCAAAAATAAAGCCGGAAATTATGAAATACGAAAATTCTCATAAGCCTCAATGAGTGCGAGTGAGGCAGATAGACCTATTATCACTCGCGCTCACTCTCACTCATTAAGCTTCTGGCGAAACGAATTTCATGAATTACGCCTTTAATTCTTAACCAATTTTGCTCATTTTGGGCTTAAAAAATCTATAAAAAAATGTGCAGGTGCTGACGTTGTTGAATTTTGTGTTTTATCTATGATTTTAGCTTAAAACGCCAAAAACACGTTTTTTTTCCGAACAGCGACTAGTGGTGCTATCCATTGGAAATTGAAATCTGGAAAAGTTTCGCCTGGAATCACCTTAAGGGTGTGACTTTCCTGATTTCCGCTGGTTGTTACAGCAGATTGCACTATTTATTAGCTCATATTAAAAGTTTGCAAGAGGCTGTCGTATTTTGTCAAATTGAATTCTTTTTAATAAGAAACTATAGCTACCGGATTCCTGAACACATTTTTCTTTCGACCTTCATATTAATGTTTTTGGTTTTCTTTTTTGTTTTTTTGTTTTCGTTTTTTCGTTTTTTGTTTTTGTTTCGTTTTTTTAGTGTGAAAAATAATAATTAAAAACAGGGCTTTGGACCGGTAACAATTTTGTTTCAGTTCGGTTTACGTGGTTAGGAATTCAAGAATAAAATTGGTTCGTAGTTCAGTTCGGGGTCATGAAGACAATAATGGATTCGGTTCGATACTTTCGACAAAAATACTTTCTCGTTTTCCGCTTTTTTTATATATCATAATGTACTTTATAATAATATTATAATAATTGTGTGTAAGTATAGTATATTTTACTATTTATCTGCTAATCTTCTTGCTGAATTTTTCCCGCTCTCAGGAGCAGAATATCATTAACTTTGAATTACTTTTGCATGCAGCAGTTTTCAATAAAGATTGATGCCTCAAGTTATGAAAATAGTCTTATTTAGAGTCTTTGTGGTCACAGAAACTAGTACCACATTTGGAAAGTTGTCGAACCAGTTCAAACCCGGCTCAATTCGTGCGGTTTGGTTCGGTTTGCGGTTCAAGGCATATTTTGATAAACGGTTTGCGGTTCAGGAATTCGGCTGTTCGAAGCTGTTTTGGGTTACCGGTTCTGTTCGGTTCGAAGCCCTGATTAAAAACAGTCTTTATGGACTTTAATATTGATTGACGTTAAACGTTAAACATTAACATAAGCATTGGTTGTGTTCAATGGATAAGATCCGACCCGTTTGGAACATTCCTCAAAATTTTCTTATCTAAACCCAGTATTAAAAATAAGATTTTCTTTTTTAATATTTCTTCATTTTTGTCAGATTCAGAGTTTTAAGAAAAAATTAATCCGTAGCAGACTCCAAAGAGGAATTTTTTTTGGATTTTTTTAGGAACTCACAGACAATCTCTCCCCCCTCCAATGGTGCTGTCGCACCCTTCCGCGATTAGCGATTTATTAGTCAATTCTGAGGGCCGATCATTTACTTCATCGTTAAACCGATCGATAAGACTGTCTATGAGTGATGCTATTGGTCGAAAATTGTAAAACTTGGCTGTTGCTATGGTAACCATCGTTGAGAGTCTCGTTTTATAAAGGCTACTCATGAGTAACCTTTAAAAAACGGACACTATAACGATGGTTACCATAGCAACAGCCAAGTTTTACCATTTCCGACCAATAGCATCACTCATAGACAGTCTTATCGATCGGTTTAACGATGAAGTAAATGATCGGCCCTCAGGTGGAAAAATCTCCAAAAATAACGATGGCAGCACTAAAAACTTCCGAAATCTACTCCTAAACTCATAATAAACGCTTTTGTTTGCTCGAGTGTAATAGTGGCTTATGGCAGTAATAATGGGAGATTCGCCCATCTAACAACATTGTAACTCTATCAAGAAGTGACCAATAAGAGACGACTTTCACTTGACACCGGTATCACTAGAGATGTCACGGTACCATCCATCGGATGTGGATCACTACCCTGATGACTAATTTTTCTGTGAATCATCCTTGGCAGCATAGAGAGAGTGACGAAATTAAGATAGGAACCTCCCATTATTACTGTTCTATGCCACCATTACATTCATGCAAATAAAAGCGTTCATTGAGTTTAGGAGTGGATTTCGGAAGTTTTTAGTGCTGCCATCGCTATTTTCGGAGGTTAGGTTAGGTTACCTAAACCTAACCTAACCAGAATCGACTACTTATTGAATCGCTTATAGCTAAAGTGTGCAACAGCCCCATCACGGAAAAAAAAGATTAGTGAAAATAACCATACGGATACCTGATTTTGGCACCTGCTATGTGTTATGGTAAACTTGACCAGAAGTATGGTACATTTACCGATACTTTGAGTAAATTCGACATGCAATCAGGTATCATCACCTAGTACCTAGTCAAAACATAGTATACTTCTGGTTATTATTACCATAACATCTAGCAGTGGCGGCTCGTGCAATCTGGCAAC
This sequence comes from Trialeurodes vaporariorum, assembly GCA_011764245.1. NCBI lineage: Eukaryota > Metazoa > Arthropoda > Insecta > Hemiptera > Aleyrodidae > Trialeurodes > Trialeurodes vaporariorum. Next base: position 60,279,062 of record VMOF01000035.1, on the reverse strand, counting down.
CGTGCACTTTTGCCATTTAAATGTATGCAAAAAGATCGATACTAGGTGAGGCGGCCTCACCAAGTAGTCGATTATTTTACACTGTTTTAAATGGAGGAAATCCATTGTTGCCACATTGCACGAGCCGCCGCTAACATCTAGCAGGTGCTAAATCAGGTATCCGTATGGTTATTTTCACCGTAGTTTTTTCTCCGTGGCATTAAAGTCACTCAGATGATCTAGTTTTCCCTTGATGGGATCCACTGTGTGACAACAGCGGGAGAAACGAGGAGACAAAAGCGCCTCTGTTTAGCACTTCCGTTTCAATCTGATTTGAGTTCATGTGCATGTGTATAGTCCAACACGTCGCGTTCCGTTCCATCTTGGACGTGGTGGCGCGGCCGCGGCGCAGTTCAGTGTGAGGAACGTATAGAAACATAACTTGCATAGGTAATAACACCGCAAGAAGATTGCAATTGAGCAGTGTCCAAAGTTCCGAAGTTGAACAGTAGACCGCACAGTGGGTTAAGATGAGGCGAAGACCGACCAATCGCGATCAGCGGGCCGATCATTTACTTCATTGTTAAACCGATCGTTATAACTGTCTACGAGTGATGCTATTGGTCGAATATTGTAAAACTTAGCCGTTGCTATGGTAACCATCGTTATAGTGTCCGTTTTTTAAAGGTTACTCAGGAAAAGCCTTTATAAAACGAGACTCTTAACGATGGTTACCATAGCAACAGCCAAGTTTTAAAATTTTCGACCAATAGCATCACTCGTAGACAGTTATAACGATCGGTTTAACGATGAAGTAAATGATCGGCCCGCTGGCGGGTCAAAATCCAGCATTTTTAAATTACCCACAACCAGCAGTAGCATACACAGGAATTTGTCTTTCTCTCTCTTTCCCCATTTGAACACATGCGTAGGGAAAGGACAGAGATAGGGGCTCGAACGTGTCTTCAGCCCCAATATCTTCAATTTTCTAATACACACAGTCAAGCGGAAAAAGAGCGAGAAAGACTAATTCCTGCGTACGCCATTGTCAACCAGTATCGGATCCAAAGGAGTCACGAATCACTTTTTCTCAGCATAGAGAGTTGAGATGACAAGGGGAATCCACCAATGTGACCTTCCTCCTCAGTTCCCATTTAAGGGATCATTTCGTCGGCCATCTGTCGTGGAGGCGTAAGTCGAATCCAACGTGTCTTTCCAAACTCATTTCCATTTTTTCAACCAAGATCAATCATTCAATTAAATCAATTAATATTTTACTGTGATTCTATGACTCATTAAGAACAAAGGTAAACATATTCACAACTATTCGTGCAAGTAGAGCCAATTAGTCCTGCGTCGACGATTCGACGCAACCCGCACTACACGCGCAGCCCAAACCTCAAACAAAATAAGAACAAAATAAAATACATACAAGAGATCGTTCATTTTACTTGTAGTGCGGGTTGCCTTGACGATTCGACGCAACCCGCACTACACGTAGCCAGAACCTCTCCCGGTCTTGAGAGAACAAGAGAAAAGATAGGTAAGAGAGCGTTAATTTTACGTGTAGTGCGGGTTGCGTCGAATCGTAGACGCAGGACTAATGGATCTGCTTGTACTAGCGGGGACAAAGATACCTGACCAGAGTATGCAACACGCAACACACCTAATACACGTGTTAAATGGGATGCTGTGTATTGCTTATTGCATACCCTGGCTAGGTATCTTTGTCTTCGCTCGTATATGCACTATGCAGTGTCCTTTGAAAAATGTATAATATGGAAGATGATCATGAAACGTTGGATTCGACTCACACCTATACGTCATATAGACGTCAATTTATCGAGTTTTTAGGGGTCGATTTTGAATTTTATGATGCTCTCATGAACGGAGAAGCCTAGTTATTTTCAAGTGATTTTACAACAGAATAGACTCGGTCTCTGTGTATAACTGCAGCAAAAAAATGTTCAACAGACTCATTTGAAGTGCGTATAAAATAGATGGCTACGACTGGCCAACTATCAAAACAGTACACTCATTGGTCGCAATCAGCAGTAACAAAAACTAGCATATGGCGTTCCAAAATATCTCTCTCACTCTCTCAAGACCCTCATATAATAGGCATCTCTTTTGAGTATTAAAGTTCGTATGATTTGCACAATGTTAATCAATATTTTTACGTAAATTTTACGCAAATATTCCAAGAAAAATAACCCTCAATTTTTACAGTTCCTTCTTGTAAAATTTCTAGAATGAAACGAAACGAAAATGAACGAAGATGGTTTTTTTACGAGTTTTTATCAAAACTCTAGTGTTTTACAAAAATGTTACGTTAGTTTTTTTTTCTTTCTTCTTTTTTTTAAGTTTTTTGCAAGTTGATGCCACTTGGGTACAGGGCCTTGAGTTAGTACATTTTACCATCAAAATCGCATTAAAATGACTCGAGATATTAATTCATTTTTTCATTCTGCCAAAAACTTTAGCAAAAAAAAATGTAGGTATTTGAGATTTTTACCGATGAGAGTGAGATAGTTCTAAATGGGGCTACATGAGAGTGAGAGAGATAGTTTGGAAACGTTCGGCAAACTTTTTCACCAGATGACGTCATCGCAAGTAGCAAAAATGGACCGAAAACGTAAGGTTTTACGCAAGTTTTTCTGGGGAAAAACTTACGTAAAACGGTCAAATTGGAATCATCTTTTTTACGTAAACGGAACTTTTACGGAAGGTTTTTCTGCGGTAAAACGGAATTTTTACGGTAAAGCATCAAAAAAACGAAAGAAACTTCGAAATGACCTTTCGTATACATAGGTATTCTTATTTTTTGAAGAAAATGAGAGTAATTGATGCATACTTATGACTATCCCAACATTTTTTTTTCGTTATTTTGCTGCTTTACCGGAAAAGGCCCGTATAACCGCAGGAAAACCTTCCGTGAAAGTTCCGTTTACGTAAAACATATGATTCCAATTTGACCGTGTTCGTAAAACCTTACATTTTTGGTCCATTTTTCAGTGGCGGCTCGTGCAATGTGGCAACAATGGATTGCCTCCATTTAAAACTGTGTAAAATAATCGATTACTTGGTGAGGCGCAGCGCCTCACCTAGTATCGATCTTTTTGCATACGTTTAAATGGCAAAATTGCACGGTTGCCAGATTGCACGAGCCGCCACTGCCATTTTTGCTACTTGGGATCGTACTAAAACCAACCTCCGTCTATTCAGCTTGATGATTTTTGGTCGTCCAAAAGGTCACTTCTTTGCCCATTGTAAAGCCGGTCCCGCGGTGGATCCGCGAAGTGGTGGCCGATGAGATGGTGGTGGTGGACGTTTAGGTTAGGTGGCGAGCATCAAGCATCGAGCATCAAGCGGCAAGTGGCGACCCGCGACAGTGACCCAGAATCTAGTGACTTGTAGTAGTATGTTGGACGCTATAGAGTATAGGTGCTACGAATCGGGTGCCGGGTGCGGGACTACATATATAACATGTTAATTTGTATCGCCGCGTATGTAATAGCGCCGTGGGTTCCGGCGACTCATCGACTCATCGCTCACTCCTCTCTCCGGCCTAGCATAGTATTCCCGCGGTTAAGGTTAAGGTCGGTCTTCGGTCTTCGGTCCTCGGCCCTCGCGTTTTGCATACAGGAAGTTTTGAAAAGGAGAAATAAAAAGGAGCGCGGGAAATCGTGCCACGAGGGAACTGAGTAACTGGGACCTCCGCGAGCCGGCGGGTCATCTCGTTCTCAGCTCATCTTTGAGATGTTTCCAGCACCTACAGCTTGTTTTGGCAAGAGTAAAATTGTGATGCATAATTGGTCCGTGTGCCCAGTCCCATTGTTTTTCTTTAACTCCACATTTTTATCCTCCTCAACCGTCTTCCTCTCATCTCCCTTCTTCTTCTTATTCCTCTTCTTTTCATTCTCTTTTTTTTTCTCTATTCTTATTCTCTCCTTCTTATCCTTCTCCTTTTTATTCTTCTTCTCGACATTCTTCCTGTAATTGCTCCTCTTTTACTTATTCTTCTTATCCTTATTCCTCTCCTTCATAGTCTTCTTCTCGTCATTCCTCTTGTACTTATTCCTCTAATTCTTATTCTTCTTCTCCTTATTCCTCTCCTTCTTATTCTTCGTCTTGTCATTCCTCCTTTACTTATTCCTCTAATTCTTATTCTTCTTCTTCTTCTCCTCGTCATTCCTCCTGTACTTATTCCTCTAATTCTTATTAATCTTCTCCTTATTCCTGTCCTTCTTATTCTTCTTCTCGTCATTCCTCTTGTACTTATTCCTCTAATTCTTATTCTTCTTCTCCTTATTCCTCTCCTTCTTATTCTTCTTCTCGTCATTCCTCCTTTACTTATTCCTCTAATTCTTATTCTTCTTCTCCTTCTTCTCCTTTTTATTCTTCTTCTCCTCATTCCTCCTGTACTTATTCCTTTAATTCTTATTCTTCTTCTCATCATTCCTCCCGTACTTATTCCTCTAATTCTTATTCTTCTTCTTTTTCATCTTCTTCTCTTCTTCTCCTCCTCCTCCTCCTCCTCCTCCTCCACCACCTCCTCTCTCAATCTCTAACTATCATCAATCAGAAACTTGATAGTGAATTCAGCGAACTTAGGAGATCGACCTGAGACCAATTCAAATAACTGATCCGACTCAGAGAAAAGTGTCCAGCTACTGTACCAATATAGTTATCATTAATACGTCTGACCAGAATTCCCGTTTTGGTAACTGGAGCTCTTGTAACTTGGATCGGAGTTCTTACAAATGAAACCGGAGTTCCTGTAAGTGTAAATGGAATCTATATATGTAGATTATAGTAGATTTAACCAAAATTCCGGTTAGGAAAGTATTCAGCATAATTCGTTACCATATAATCTGACATTTTTCTCTGTGGATTTTAAATGAATTACATTCTATCAGTGGTGACTCGTGCTATTTGACAACCATGTCTATTTGCCATTGGAACCTATGCCAAAGTATCGATTTCTAGGGGATCCAGTGAATCCCTAGAATATCGATTATTTTACGTAGGTTTAAATGGAGTGAAGAAATATTGTTGCCATATTGCACGAGCCGCCACTGCATCCCATTGAATGCTTGTTTTGAACCACTTTTTCATAATTTCTTAAACTTGTGGATAAGTATATACAGCTATTTCTGGAAAAATTATTAATAAATTGGATTTTTTTTATTTAATTTTTTTATTTTGTTTTAATGTTATTTACCGTTGAAATGTGGAAAATTGAACTACTGGTCCTGAAAGACATAAAATTTCCAAAAAATTATTTGTTGAATCGATACACACCCAAATCTAAAATTTTAATGAACCTAAAAAGCCGAGTACCTTATACAATTAATTGTTACCAGAAAAACTTGAAAATTGGTATTAGTTTGGTCTGTATCAGTGTACCTTAAATGTCATGAAGTCCCAAAATTAAATTTAAAAACACAACCCCCCCCCCCCCCCCCCAAAAAAAAAAAAACTGGCCTTGGATCGTTTCAGAAACTAGCTATTGATGGGCTCAGCAGTAACCGCAAAAAAGCAAAAAATTGCAAAAAAAGCAAAAAATTGCAAAAGACGCAATGACTTACGTCCCTTCTTGCATATCGTACGTAGAGCGCAGCGGCTTGTTTGATGAATACATTTTAATACAAGATGGTAAAATGGTAATAAGCACTGACCCAGTTCGAATTTGTGAACCAAAAGCGAAACAGACAGAGGGAGAGAGGAAGTTTGGAGAGAGAAAAATTGAATGAAAATAAAGTTGCTTGAGAATACGTCACTTACCTTTTATGACACCTAAATAGCCCAGTTCCTGAGCACCAAGGAAGGAAAGGAACCGCAGCGCAGCGGCGGCGCTGGGAAAATGACAATCAGCTGATCTACTGCGCATGCTCAGAGGCAGGCCCATCATTTTGTCCACTTCTCTCTCTCTCTCCCCCCTCCCTCCCACCCCCTCCCTCCCTCCCCCCTCCCTACCTCACCCCTCTCTCTCTCTCTCTCTGTCTCTCTCTCTCTCACACTCTCTCTCTCTGTCTCTTTCTTTCTCACTCTCTCTCTTTCTCTCTTTCTTCCCAGTTTGAAAGCATGAGTCAGAAAGAAAGAAAAAGATAAGCAGACAGTCACGTGACTTTCTCCCTTATCTCCATCACTTTTCAACTCATGCACTAAATTGGGCAAAGAGAGAAAGAGAGGGAGAAAGAGAAATAA